>RJWM01026609.1:0-17694 GCA_004363535.1 Dasyprocta punctata
AAAAAAAAAAAAAAAAAAAAAAAAAAAAAAAAATAACAAGGGCTGGGGCCAGGTGTGGTGGTGAATACCTGTTTAATTCCAATACTTGGGAAGTTGAGGCAAGAGGAGGGCTGCAAGTTCGAGGCCAGCCTGGGTTACATAGTAAGTTGTCATCCTGAACTCCATGGGGAGACCCTGTCTTAAAACTTCACTTGTTAAATGAATGTAGTTTACTAGTAGAGTGCCCCCTGGGATCAATCCCTAGTACCCCCAAAAAGGTTTTGCTTTTATTATCAATGCTCCATTGTCTGGTGATTAGTAGTTGTATAAGGACTAATTTGTAATCTGATTAAGTTTACCTTTATTTTTTTCTCCATTTTTCTAGGGGCAACTTCATGACTTCTGGGTACCAGATTCTTAACAAAAATTGCAGCAGCAAAAATACAAACCGAGAGAAATTCAGTAAGAACCTTTCCAAGATGAGTAGGAGGCATTAGTGTGGAATCCAGTGAATGTTAAGAAAATGTGCAACAGATGTGCTACTTGAAAACTGACCACGAGGCTGGTAATGGAGAAATGGCTTAACCGTTATGGCAACTGACCTTTTACAAGAGCAAAGCTTACATAAGGAAGAAAGGGAGAGAAGCAGCTAGTAGTTACATATGTAAGCTGTCTGTACTCACTGCCCGTTACATTGTAAGCCAGTTACCTTTTTTAGGTAGTATTTGTGGCACCTGGAAAATCCTAGGAGGTGTAGAAGAAAAGTTGGGACCAGTTTGAGGAGTTGGACATTAGAAACCAGGACCAAGTTTCCATTGGGTTTTATTTTTCTTATCTTAGGATGCAAAGGGAAAGCTTATCACAATTTACTAATATAAGCATAGATCTCTTCTGTAACTCCTACAAACCATAGGTTCTACACTTTCCTTCACTGTTTAAGGTTACGTGTCTATTAGGTTTTTTAAATACTTTGGGCCAGGGATACAGCTTAGTGGCACAGCGCCTGCCTAGCAAGCCCAAGGTCGTGAGTTTGATTCCCAGCACCAGAAAAATAAATGAATAAAATACATTTAAATGCCAGATGTGGTGGTACACACCTATAATCCTAGCACTCAGCAGGCTGAGACAGGAGGATTGCCACAAGTTTGAGGCCAGCCTGGGCTACATAGTGAATTCAAGGCCAACCTGGACTGTGTAGCAGACCCTGTCTCAAACCATAAGTAAACAAAACATTTAAACAATTAGGAAGCACGTTTGGTGTATTTTGAAGTCCTCCCTAAGCAGACAAGAGTGAGCTATACGATAATGTCTCTGTTTTTAAAAGTGCCAGAATATTCATGTGTAGTTTGTTTCGGAATTTTGTTTTGTTTTGTTTTGTTTTGTTTTGTTTTTTTGTACCGGGGATTGAACTCATGACCTCACACTTGCCAGACAGGTGCTTACACCACTGAGATAAATCCCTGGCCCTATTTTGGATTTCTTTTAAATGCTGGTATCTTTTTTAAATACTGGTTAAAATCTTAGCATTCTGGCCCTTAATAACAATATTACAGAAGTCTCTATTATCAAAGCTTAAAAATCTGGAAACATTTCCAAACATCTTGTTTCCATGGTGTTTGTGACTTTGGCAGAGGCCTGGAAAGTGTTTATTCTTTGGGACACTGAGGGGGCATTGACATGCACGCATGCACACCCATGTGTTCTGGTACCTTGAAGTTGTTGCACTTGAAACTAGAGCTGCTCTAAACTCTTGAACACTGGAAAGCCATCCTTTTGAGATGGCAGAGGCTCAGTAGAATTACACGTTGGTTTCACCCCAAAGGCCCTCGAAACCTTTGGTTGTGACAGACCCTTACTAACCAACTGAAGAATTCTTTTGGTGGCTAAGTGTCCCTTTTAGAAGGGTTTATTTCCTGAAAGAGAACTCCAACTTTTCTGTTCCTGTTCTTTCAATGTTGGGTCAGATGACTGGCTCTTTTCTGAGCGTTGTGATGTCGACAGTTGGCAGGAAGGAAAATGACACGGGTGCGGATGACATTTATGGTTTGAGAGGGGAGAAATAATAAACTTTGAGAACTTTCCTACCTCTACTTTGAGGTGTAGGAGTAAAAAAATGTAATAAATTTATCATTTGTTATGACATCAGTTAACTTTGGAGCTCATGTCAAGCACTGGGCAGTAATTTTATAGGCAAAACTAAGTTAATCCAGTTTCCAAAAAGCCAGGCTGAATGAGTCTCCAGGACTCAGACCAACGTAAGTTTTATTCTGTGTTGAGTTTACTGGTAAGAATATTATCTTGATACTACCTCTCAAGGGTATTGTTGTAAAATGCCACTTTTAAAAAATGCCACTTAAAGAGATAGATATAGCCAGGTGTAGTGGCACAAACCTGTAATCCCAGTACTCTGAGAGGCTGAGGCAAGAGGATCACAGGTCTGAGCCCCGCCTGGGTGACTTAGTGAGAGCCTGTTTCAAAATAAAAAATTAAAAAGGGGGCTGGGGAAGTAGTTCATGCAAAGGGCCTAGGTTCAATCCCCAGTACCACACAAAAAAAAAAAAGAGAGAGAGAGAGAGAGAGAGAAATACAAAGAGTTCTATTTGACAGAAGCTTGAAACTCACATCTATCTGCCCAACAGTGGGGCTCTCACTCTGTAATTTAATAATCTGTAGATACATTATTTGTGTGTAATTTTATAAGTGTTCATATTTTTCTCATTTTGCTTTGTGTAAAGTGTACAAAATTTCAGAGTATAAAATACTGCTTATATTGCTTGTAATTACAGTGTGTAAATATTTTCTAATGGTGTACATTGATGGGGCAGGGCAAGTGGGTTATTCAGGTTTTTTTTTAAGTGACCCTTTTGTATTGCAGTTTCAACAGGTAACTGCCCATCAAGTTCAAAACCACTTTGATATATTTTTATTTAGCAGTTCCAGTAAAAAAAAAAAAAAAATCTCTATTTTTAATTGTCTTTCTCCATTAAAGAAAAGTACTTCATCTTAAAAGTAAATGGCCAGACACCTGTGTAGGGCCTCACATTTATGACTCTGGAAGAGCCTCTGTCTCCAGGTCACAGTCCATTCAGTATTTCCATTTGAGTTCTCATAGAAGTTCCATGATTCTCCTCTTGTATCACAAGTTGCCCCTGGTTTTTCTCCCAAATTGAGTATTTTCCTTCTCCCTCTCGGGTCCCCAGACCTTGTCTCCCTCCTGCTGCTGTCGCCAGTGAGTGGGACGATGGGGAGGGAGAGGCATTCGATGCAGAGGCCAGGCCGCTCTGGGACTGGGCGGCACAGCCTGCCCCAGGTGGTGGCGCACTGGGCAGCACTACTGTGCCAGAAATCACTGTGCCCAGTGACCTGATAATGGGCAGGGCCTTGCTACCATTTTTGCAAGCAGAAAATTAAGGTACTTGTGTTTATGTTTTTGTGTGTGACTATTTGCCTTTTCCTACCTTTCCTTGTTCTCTGAAAATAAATTCTGTTAGTTATATTAAGTGAAGAGACTCTCCATATACAAAATGCATCCATGTTGCAGTAAAGTTACAGTCTCTGTACATTTTTTGTCTATTCTCTTATGGCAGTTGTACCTTTGTCACCCTTTAGAAGGTTGGCATTTTGTTTTTGTTTTGAAACACAAGTAGTAGCTTGCTTGGACTTCACAAAAATCTCCCCAGATGTAAAAGACAGACAATGAAGTGTTATCATCCAGGCTCAGTTAGACCATTTGTATATTTGTATTTATCAAAACAGATGCAATTGGTGGGGACTGGCCAGTAGTAATATGTGGAGTCTTTAAACCAAGAATTACCTTTAAATTTAAAAAATTAGAATTTTATAAAACACCAGGCACGGTGGTGCACACCTGTGATTCCAGCATCTGAGAGACTGAGGCAGAAAGATCGAGGCCAACCTAGACTACATAGTGAGTTCAGAACCAGCCTGGACTATGCAGCGAGACTCGTCTCCAAAAACCAAAAAAATTTTAAGAAATGACTACTGCCATGCAAGTAAGTTGGAAAAACAGTTTGAAAGAAGCACCCTGGTTTGTCGCTGGGGCGGCGAGAGTGAGGCCCAGGTGGCCAGGCGTGGAGAGCCGCTCGCGCGCATGGTCTTGCTGGCGATGCCTCGCTCATTGCAGGTGCATTTGTTTTCACTGGGCCTTCCCATCCGCTCCTAGGTAGTAAATGCAGATTTCTCATTTGTTTTCCTTTTTTTAAGATTTTTATACTACATCTTGTTAAAAGTCCTATGAATGTATGCGTGTGTTATTAAAACTGCTTTTTCTCAGTTGGAATATGTTTGGTAACATTTGTTCGGGAGTGTGGATGACAAGTATCTTGAATACCCTGTGTCTTCCTCAGCCCTGTTCCCTAGTTTTTAAACTGATTGCTTCCTCCCTTCCACTGGCTCTGAATTCTCCACTTTTTTATCTTGATGTCTTGTTTAAATGTGGAGCTGTACACAGCTCCCTTTTATATAACAAATTACTAACTCAGTGTATACGTCACAGTCAGGAACTCTGTCACTTTGTTGTTACCACCTTGGCCACGTTCCCTCAGCAACTGCTGAGTTCCTGTGTGTCAGGAGCACTTTGCAGGATTCGGTGCTAAGTGACATAAAGAGCACTTTTGGGACTCTTACCTGCTGGTATCCAGGTTAAAGTACTTCAGAGGCTGTCGGGCAAAGGGGGCTAGAACAAAACTGGTGACCTGGATGCAGAGCTCCGGAGCCCACAGCCAAGAAGGGGGGGTCACGTGGTGCAGGCTTGAGGACTGCACTCTGGGCGGGGTGGCTGGGTGGCAGGCTGTGGAAGGGGAGCCGGGGACTTAGCGCCTCCTCTGGGCACGCTGTTCTTAGGGACTCCCCAAAGGTGTGTGCTCCGAGGTCCAGAGCCACATGCTTCTCTCCCTCCCAGCAGTCTGGGTTGGAGGAAACTACCTGTGTGCGCTTGGGGCAGTGGGGTAAAGGGGTGGGGAGGGGTGATGTTGCCCTAGTACTTGGGAAGGGGGATAGCATTGTGCAGTTTAAGGGCAAGAAAGGCCTTGACTTGGCCCCTAAGCCCAGCTCCAGATCCCAGATTCACACACTAACCCTTTGATCTTTGGCAGGTCACTTAAACACTTTCTTCATCCAGAAAAAGTGAGGACTGCGTGAATTTATATATCAGAAGGGCTCATTGGTGCCTAGTGTAATAGCAAGAGCACAGTCAGTGGTACCTGCCGCACATGCGCGTGAGGCTCTTGTGAGAGGACAGTTTGGAATTGGTCCTTGTGGGCGCCTTGTGTGTGCTGATATCTGATCCAGCCTTACCGCCAGGCAGCACAGTTCCGAGGCAGGCGTGCTGGCATACTCCTGAAACCTACCTCAAAATAAAAATTTAAAAAGACAGCATGAGGCTCAGTGTGAAGGCCCTGGGCTTGGCCTCACTAGAGGAAAAAAAGTTTTCGACTCTTTACAAAGTAATTGTGTTGAACTGAAGGAAGCAGTGTGGGTTTTATATGATGTGGTTGTGTACTGACGTTTCCTTCCTGACCCGGGGAGAGGGCAGGCCAAGGCCCAGGCTGGCTGAAGGGGAACCAAAGGAGACAGGTTTCTCTGGCACAGTGCGACAGTGAGACTACAGCACTGTCACACAGGGCAGAGTCCCTACTGTGTGTGATTCCACCTAGAGGGAAAACAGCAGGCAACCCAGAGGGAGAGATGGCAAAGCTGCCACACCAGCGGGAAGAGAACCTGAGGAGCCCTGAGGTCCCTTGCCCCAAGTTGCACCTATTCTCTTTCATCTAGGATTCTCACTGTAGCAAGTAACTGCTCTGTGCAAAACCTGGAACCAAACCAGCCCTGAGGACAGCTGGCATTTCCCTCAGGCACAACACAGCTGGGGCAAATAACCTAGCAGAAAACAAAACTTGCAGGTGGGCACCTGTGATCTGAGCACTCAGGAGGCTGAGGCAGGAGGATCACTGAGTTCGAGACCAACCTGGGCTACATAGAGAATTCAAGGCCAGCCTGCGCTACAAAGCATGACCCTGTCTCAACACACACACAAAACCCCACTTGTGTTTGTGTGTGAAATATTAAAGGCATTTCCAAATGGGATCTTTTTTATTTTATTTTATTTTTTAGGGTCTTGCTATGTGGTTTAAGCTGGCCTTGGACTCACTTTGTATCCTAGGCTGGTCTTGAACTCGGCGATCCTCCTGCCTCAGCTTCCTGAGTGCTGGAATTACAGGGGTGCACCACCACACCCAGCTAAATGGGATCATTGCACACAGCCACCCTTTGAAGCAACCAGAGTGGTGACTTCTAGGATGATAAACAGCCCACTCAAGGATTGACTTGGCTGTGTCCCTGGGCAGTCATAGCTGGGCTCAGATTCCTGCCTTGGTCTGATTTCAGGCCTGCCCTTCATGGCCAGCACTCTCCCTCATTGGGGTTTTACCAGCTTGTCTGCAAGGAAGAGTGTTGTCAATCAAGGTTGCTGTGCACCTTCAGGCCATAATATCAAGGGAAATAAATTAGATAGGCTTGAATATTTCATGTTTCTCTTTTTTTTTTTTTTTTTTTTTTTTTTTTTTTTTTTTTTTTTTTTTTTTTTTTTTTTTTTTTTTTTTTTTTTTTTTTTTTTGCGGCACCAGGGATTGAACTCACAACCTCGTGCCTGCCAGACAGGCACTTAAGTCACTGAGCCAAACTCCTGGCCCTGGTTTTTTAAGGCAGGGTCGCACTATGTAGCTCAGGCCCATTTTGCACTCACGTTGTAGCCCAAGCCGGACCTCAAACTCACAATGCTCCGCCTACCTCAACCTCCCAAGTGCTGGGATTAAAGGCGTGCGCCACCACGCCCGGCTCATGTTTCTCTTTTGAGGAACATAGTGAATAAAGTATAGGCTGGAGATAAAGCTCCGCAGCACAGCGCCTGCCTGGCAAACACGGTCCCGAGCTAGATTCCTGGTACCAAAAAAAAAAAAAAAACGGAGATCTTTTGCAAAAAGAAAAGAAACCAAAAAATGGAGGCTGTGGGCAGAGGAAAGGGTGCGCAGGTGTCAGTGCCACACAATGAATATAACCATGTACTGTAGACATGTGCTGATGAAACTTGAAATAGCTTTCTACAGAAAGTTCCACTAATTGCCTTCTGATAATTGATAAGGTTCAGAGATGTAAGGTGGTGGACAGCAGAAATTGATTGTGGTCTGAAGTAACTGCCCAACGACAGTTTAGCAAGAGCTATACTGGCACCTGGCATTGAAATCACTGTTTTCCTCATTTAAAAATGTGTGAGGAGCCTGGCGTGGTGGCGCACGCCTTTAATCCCAGCACTCGGGAGGCTGAGGTAGGCGGAGCGTTGTGAGTTCAAGGCTGGCTTGGGCTACAATGCGAGCACAAGGCTGACCTGAGCTACATAGTGCGACCCTGCCTCAAAAAACTAGGGCCGGGAGTTTGGCTCAGTGGCTTAAGCGCCTGTCTGGCAGGCGCGAGACTGTGAGGTCAATCCCCGGTGCCACAAAAAAAAAAAAAAAAATGTGTGAGGTTCTGTGTCTGCCACCAGAGTACCTCTGAGACAGGAAGTCTTCCCTCAGCAAAGCTGAGAGGTGCAGAACCCGTGGCGCTGGCCTGCTTGCTGCCTCCCGAGCGTCTGAAGAGGGTACTGGCACTGAGTTAGATCTTGGGGAGTCACCCTCCCCACCCTGCAGCTTGCGCTCTCTCCTGCAAGACGCAGTTGGGTAGCTGTCTTGCTGCCCCATCCTAGTGTCACTTCCCACCCACCTTCCCACACAGTCTGCAGAATTCCCCCTCTTACCCACGTCTTCACTGACTTCCTCACCCAAACCAGCTCGTTCAGGACTTCAGACTTCTGCCTGCGTTTTCCCTGTGTCTCCATGGGCATTCCTGTCTCATTTGAGTCCCACACACTGGCCTCTTCCTACTCCCCACAAACAGGCTTATGCACAAGTTCGTACATTTCTGCCCTTGCTAGTGATATTTCTCCTTGAGTTTAACCTGCTTCTCCGCTGACTTGCAGATTTGATTGTCCTCTGTAAATAGAAGAATGAATTTTAAGGCAAGTTATTTAACCTGTTTCCTATCTATAAAACAGGGCTGTAAATTCTGCAGGATAGGCTAAGGGTACAGTAAAAGCAATGAAGCTGGGCACTTTCTCATGTCCTTCTCCCAGCCGGCCCCATCCTGTTTGCAGAGTGCTGTGAGGTGTGTGTGAGTCACACGAAGCAGTCCAAACTGCAAGACTGTATATAGGTTTAAGTGCTAAAGTGTGAGCTTTGAAGAATACTGAACAAGGAAGGGTCCCTTGAGTGAAATACGCCTCTGAAATCCTATTCAGATGCCCAGGCACATACAAGAATCAGTTGCAGTGGTCCATATTTTGATTCTTTTGGGCCAACACCAACATAGCCGGATTTGGGCGGGAAGGGGCAGTGTTCATTCTGTTCCCCTGGCCTGGTAGGAAGGAGGCAGGGCGCGAGTCCTTAGGGAAGACCGTCCTGGTGAGAGGAGTTGGGAGCTGATCTGAGGCGGTGTCCGGACGGCTGCTGGGGCAGTGACTGCAGGTGGAAAGGACAAAACTATTTGCCTGAGACGCGAGCTGGAAATTTCGGATTAAGAATGATGTTCGACAGCACTCGGGAGGCTGAGGTAGGCAGAGCGTTGTGAGTTCGAGGCCGGCTTGGGCCACAACGCGAGCACGAGGCAGACCTGAGCTACATAGTGCAACCCTGCCTCAAAAAACCAGGGCCGGGAGTTTGGCTCAGTGGCTTAAGCGCCTGTCTGGCAGGTGTGAGGTTGTGAGTTCGATCCCCGGTGCGGCAAAAAAAAAAAAAAAAAAGATGTTCGAGACAAAATTGAAAAGTTAGTAGGTATCTGAATGACCCAATCTGAGAGGTGAACCTGGATTAGGGTTAAGACTTGGAAAATGAATCAGTGCAAATGGTTGTGGCTCATTTATCCAGAAAAGAACATTTTCTGTGTGCACTTGGTTCGGGTCAAGCTGTTCCTTCATCCCCTGGAGGACTGACCCTCAAGCTGAAGGCACCTGACGGCAAGACTTGAGCTGGCACCCGCGATCCTTGTGCTGCGAGCTGGTCCCCACCTGCTGTCGCCTCCACTTCACCCCCACACCCTAGCTGAGCCGAAGCGGGTGGCGAGCGCACTAGACGTGCAGTCCAGGATAGAGGCCAGCGAGGACCCTCCGCGAGGGAACCCCCAGGACCAACCGGCACTGCAAATGGGGGCGATGCCAGGGCCGAGAGGCTCCCGGGGCTGCGCTGCCGGGACGGGGGCGGGGGCGCTGCCTCACCCGCAGCCCTGGCCGCCCCGTGGGGGTGGGGGCCTGGGCCGAGAGCCCCGCCCGCCCCGCCGGCCCCGCCCCCGCCGCGCCCCGCCCCCGGCGCGGCCCCTTCCTCCCGCAGCGGGCGTGTGCGGCCGGCCGTGGAGCCGTGAGGCGCTGTCCCCACGGCCCGGATCCCGACGCGAAGGTGAGCGAGGCCGGGCGCGCAGGAGGCCGCGGGGCGGGGGGGCGGGACGCGGGGCGGCGGGCCGGGGGCGGGGCTGGCGGGTCTGCTGCGGCCCGCGCCACCGCCGCGCTAAGCCGGGCCTTCCTCACCGCCAAGACCCCCGGCCCCGCATGAAGGCTCGCGAAGAGCGCGGGCCAGGCCTCGGTGCGCGCGGCGCGGAGCGGCCCCCGCGAACAGGACCGAGCGGGGCGGGGACCCGCGTAGCCAGAGCGCCCTGGATCTGGGTCACGTCTCCGGCGTGCGGCGGGATCGGAGGAGAGCCTGTCCTAGGCTGCAGCAGGAGAAACCGAGGTTAGAGCCGGCGGGGCGGCGGGAGAGCGCGGACCGACCGTGGGAGGAGACGGTCCCGCAGGGAGGGTCTGGAGCCGAGGAGACCGCCGTGCTGCCGGGCAGGGCCCCACCGAACCGGGCCGGGGGCGTCGGGATGAAGGTCGAGGGTCCACCCGCGGAGCCAGCACGGATCCTGTCGGGGCCCCTCCCCGTGGGATCTAACTGGAGAGATCTAGTTTTCCCCTCCCTTAGGTCTAATGAAGAGCAGGTGATCCCAGAGTTCAGGGGGCAGGTTCTAGGAGGAACCAGAACTGTACAATTCGGGCAGTGTCGGGTGTGGACTGTAGACCTTGAACTCGTTTGGCCACCGAGGGAGGTGGCACGCTCTGCCCCGCCCACCCTCCTAACAGGTTAACTGGGCACCTCGAGGGCTCCAGCCCAGCTCCCCTTGTCTGCTCCTGCAGCAGGTAGGGCGGAGGACTGCTAAGTTAGACTCCATTCCCGCTTTGCTTTGCTGGAGCTGCGGGCCGCTCCCCCATGAGTTCATCGCTCACACGCACCCTTGCGGCACAGCCTTGACCTGCCCTCATCCTGGGTCAGAAGCCTCCCCCAGCTCCACATGCGCGTGCACGCGCACACCCGGGTCTGGCCCTCGAATTGGGAGGCAGGTTCTGCTTTGCGTCTCACCCCAGTGGACACTGACTGCCACCGAGTCTAGAGCAAGAAGCAGACCCCTGTAGGTATGTGCGCTTGTCTCTGCATGGATGTAATTGCATGTTTGAGAGCTGGGAGCGTAAGATGTTCCTGATCCCGCTGTGAGCCCTGCCGTGCCTGACCCGCAGTATCTGTGGCTTGCGCACATGTCCCTACACATGCTGGTCCTGCTATTGCAAGGGGGTTCAGTCTCTCACAGAAACATGTGTTCATTTTAATCCTGCTTGTCTCCTCTGAGGCTGTGACCCACTGAACGGGAGGGCATGTGGACACCCGTGAATGCGTATGCTCCGCGTTGCCACGTCCTCTGTGAGCACACCTGCTTCCAAACCTCCTTGTGGCTGCCTGACTGATATTCCTGTGGACCCATGTGTTCACAGCCCTCCTCATGAACTGTTGTGTGCACACCTATGTGCATGTACTTCCCTTCTCAGTTCATGAGACTCAGATTAAAGCTCTGTAAGTGTGCTATGCGCACTGAGTGGCTCTTCTTATCTGGGGTGTGTTCCTCCTACCCAATCCCAGGAGGACCAGTCCTCCTAGCCATAAGGCTCCCCCTTCTGCTAAGCAAATAGGAGGCTCCAGAGGCAAACAGGTGTGCCCCACAGTGAGGGGTGGGCCGGGCAGCTTGTCTGGAGCCTCCTACCATCCCAGCCCCCAAACCAGGATACTGCTGCCCTTCGGCGGTGCCCAGGGGCCCTTCTTCTCTCCTCTTGTGTTCCACTCTGCCCTCCTAGGACGGTGCTGACCTTTGCCCTCTGGATTACTGCTTTCACTCTGGCTGGCTCCTGGTCCCTCCTCTCCTTTCAAGGCCAGGTAGTTAATATTTGACCTGAAAGGTTCAGGAGAGGCCAGTGACACTCTCGAACCTTGCCTATGGGTGTCTGATGAGATGGAGTGGGTCTGGCCTCCACCACTCCTAGTCCAGCTCTGGAAGCCTTCAGGAGCCCCTACAGAGTTTAGGGCACCTGCCACAGAGGGTGGGGGAGGCCAGCACCCAGCCCACCTCATCCCCAGAGGCTGGCTTGAGAAAGGCTCAGGTTGAGGATTAGTCTCAAATGTACTAGGTGAGGTGGTCAGGAGCCCAGCGGTCCTTGCATTCACCTACCACGCGTTGCTTGGGTCTTGAGCCCCTGGCCTTGAGCGCGCATCACACCTCCTGCCCAGACTTTACTGTGCAGCAAGGGGCGCCTGCTGGCAGGTAGGGGCGTGTGTGGACGCCTGGCGGAAGACAGCAGCACTGGCTCGCACAGGCAGGACAGAAATGTTCACCCCTCAGAGGAGAATGCCTCCGAGAAGTGTCTAATTAAAGAGAAATTCCAGAGGGAGCTCTCAGGCCAAGGAAAAGAAAAAACAAAGGGAAAACAGGACCGAATTAACAAAGGCCCATTAAATACCTCTGCCCAGGCTTCCTACAGAGGGCAGGCAGCAGGGCAGCTGGTGCTGGAGGCGCAGGCGGTGCCTCTGAGAACCCCAACTCCTTCTGATCTGACCAGAAGAGGGCTGTTACCTCGGTTCAGAATGGGGGCAAGAAGGGCAAGTTCCACCCAGCCTCCTCCATCAGAGCAGAGGTGCACAGACCGAGTGCATCCTGGCGTGGGAGTTCTGTGGATGCCCCCTAAAATCTGGGTAATGCCATCCATCTTCCGCCCACACACAGATCAAAGCGCTTTCTCTTTTTTTCCTCCTTCAAAAAACAGATCTCAGAGAGCCAGGACTAGCCCTGCTACCCAGGGCAGGGTGACCCCATCGGGGACCTGCAACCCTCTGTGACTCTTCAGCTCCCCTTCTCCATGGAGTTTGCGTTTGATGCAGAAAGCCCTGTGACGGACCCCTCGCTCTGACCGCTGAGCTGTGATCCATGGCCATACGACTCTGTGGCTCCATGTCCCCACCACTCCAGGATCCTCCCTGGCCCCATGACCCCTGACCTTCCCTGTGACCTTCCTGAACTTTGACCCTTGTGACTGTTTTTCCCATCCCCCTGTGCCTCTGGCTCTGGCTTCCACTGGGGGTCTTGTTGGTCTGGACCTCCCCAGGAAGATGTGGGGGAGGCTCTGGCCCCTCCTCCTAGGCTTCCTTGCAGCAGCTGCAGTCCCTGGGCCCTCCCTGCGGAGACCCTCCCAAGAGCTAGATGCTACCCCACGGATAACCGTCCCCTACGAAGGTTAGATCCTCAACCCTCAGAGCCAGCCGCGGCAGCCAGGCTGGGAGCAGGAGGCGGTCCTGAAACGGGGCTCACTGCCTCTACTCTCCCCAGAGCTCTCTGGGACCCGGTACTTTCAGGCCCAAGCCCAGAACTACTCAACGCTGCTCCTGGAGGAGGCCTCGGCACGACTGCTGGTGGGAGCTCGAGGTGCCCTGTTCTCGCTCAGCGCCCACGACATAGGAGACGGAGCTCACAAAGAGGTCAGCCCCTGAACCAGCTTGCTGGGACCTTAGCTTCCCAGAAACCCCGCCCGCCATCTTGCACAGCCCGGACAGCACCGTCCTTCCCAGCCTCCAGTGCTCCCTGTGGGATTCACCTTCACCCCCATTGCCCGGCTCCTTGAAGTCCTGTTGCCTGGTCCTATGAGTAATGAATATTGGGGTCAGCGTGTCCCCTTTATCCCTAGATCCACTGGGAGGCCTCCCCAGAGATGCGAAGCAAATGTCATCAAAAAGGGAAGAACAACCTGGTATGTGGTCTTCCCTGTCCCAAGTTCTTTATTTTTTCCCCCCCTTTTCAATTGGGGATGCCAGGGTTGCAAGGGTCACACTGGGGTGGTGGAGACCTGCTAGTCAATCACACACTACAGCAAACATAGTGATTGCTGCCAAAGTTCTGGCCCTGGGCACAGCCTTCCAATCCAGCCATCTGGTGGCTTATTAGCCTGCCTGTCATGGCCTCCTCATCCCCTCTGGGCTCCCAAACTATAGTCATGGTAGCAATTAATAACATATTAAGTGCTAGCTGGGCGTGGTGGTGCACGCCTTTAATCCCAGCACTCGGGAGGCTGAGGTAGGCAGAGCGTTGTGGGTTCGAGGCCGGCTTGGGCTACAACGTGAGCACAAGGCCGGCCTGAGCTACATAGTGCAACCCTGCCTCAAAAAAACCCGGGCCGGGAGTTTGGCTCAGTGCCTTAAGCGCCTGCCCTGGCAGGCACAAGGTTGTGAGTTCAATCCCCGGTGCCGCAAAAAAAAAAAAAAAAAAAAAAAAAAAAAGACATATTAAGTGCTAACTTTCCTATTCTCTTCATCTAGTTCTAAAAAACTTATGAAGTCATAGTATTTCCCATTTTACAGATGAGAAAAATAAGGCAGAAGGCTAGCCCAAGTACCCGGTATTCCATGGGGAGGAATTAGTGAAGTATTAGTCCTTTCTGGCTAAAGGAGAGGATGTCTGCCAGGGCCCTGTGGTGGGCTGCGGGACAGCCCCATCTGGAGCTGTTCCCAGGCCTAGAGATTCTGACCTGGGGTCTCCGGTGGTGTTGGGGTACTGCAGCCCCTCTAGAGTTTCTGTCAAAGGCTGCTGTTGAGTGGGGTCAGTGAGGGAGGGGTGGAACTGGGCCCCCAAGGCTTTGGCTCTTCCCCGTCACAGTTTGAAACCTGAGAGTCTCTCCGGCTGCAGCATACACAGGATTCATGGTGCAAATACAGGTGCTACCTAGTGACTGCCCAGGAAGGGGACAGGTTCCACAGCTCTGACAAACTCGCCGGCGGAGCTGGGCCAGTGGTTCCCAGGCCGCACTTCGTTAGCTAAGCATTAAAGAACACGTCTCAGAGCTGGGCATGGTGGCACACGCCTTTAATCCCAGCACTCGGGAGGCTGAGGGAGGAGCGTTGTGAGTTCGAGGCCGGCTTGGGCTACAACGCCAGCGCAAGGCCGGCCTGAGCTACATAGTGCGACCCTGCCTCAAAAAACCAAGGCTGGGAGTTTGGCTCAGTGGCTTAAGCGCCTGCCCTGGCAGGTACGAGGTTGTGAGTTCGATCCCCGGTGCCAAGAACACCTGTCAGGCTGTGAGGGCCATCTGGCTGCGACATGTCGCCCCAGTGAGCACCAGGGTTTGTTTGGCTGTGCTGGCCGGCTGCGCAGGGCCGCCTTCCTCCCTCACTGCTCTCTGTGTGCTGAGCACACGCTGGAGGGCGGGCACCTCTGGGAGGAGCTTTGCGTGGCAGCAGTGGGAGGGCCCTTTGCAGGCCCCCAGGAGACAGACCCTGGGAGGCTGTTTGCAACTATCCCTTTATACTGTTTGAATTTTATACAATGGGAAGTATTCCTCCTTCAGTGAGTGGTTTGGGAAGGGTGGGCAGAGAAGATATGAGAGGGGGTGTGTGCAGGTGGAGGAGAGTGAGTTCTGCCGCCGTTCAGGACAGAGGACAAGTCACGCAGCAGACTGGGTGTGGGGAGTGGGAGTGGGCAGCCCGAAGGCTTTGGGAACTGAGGGGGCTGCTGCAAGTGAGGTGGGACTGACTGGAGGAGCAGGTTTGGGTGGGAAGATGTAGGTCAGGGAGGAGGCAGTGAGCTGGCTTCCCGAGGAGGTCAAGGGGATGGGGCGGGGGTGGGGCTGGGCCTCCTGGTGTCCTCTAGGGAGGGTGCTGCAGCTCCAGAATTGGGGGCACTGCAGAGAAGGAGCTCAGTAGGAGACAAGCACCTCAGGCTGTGGGAGCCTTGGCGTGGCTGAGCTGGGCACAGCAGGGGCCGCAGAAGAAACTGACCGGGTGGTGTCAGGGCTACGCCCCTGGACGACCCGGAAGCGTGAGCTCCACAGGACAGCCTTGGTCCTGGCAGTAAGAAGTCCGTGAGCATCTTGGAAAGCACTGTTTGGTCCTCAAAATGGACACAAGAGTCACACTAGGAAGTTAGACTAAGTCAGGCACGCTGGCTCACTCTCGTAATCCTAGCACTCTGAGAGGCTGAGGCAGGAGGATACCAAGTTTGAGCATAAACTGGGCAACTTAGCAAGACCCTGTACCAGATTTGCAAAAGTAGAGTAAAAAGGGATAGGACTGAAACTCAATGTGGGTTTAGTTGCTGCTATGAAAGGCAGACAAACAGGAAGAAAGGACAAGAAAAAAGAAAGAAGGAGGGGGACAAAGACAGGCAGACACGGAAAGGAAGAAAAGAAAAGGAGGAGGAGAAAGAAAAAGAAAGAAAGAAAGGAAAGGAAAGGACGTAGGCCGGGGGGAGCCTGTGGCCCACCTGCAGGCACCCATGCCTCTCCCGCACCTCGTCCCACAGACCGAGTGCTTCAACCACGTGCGCTTCCTGCAGCGGCTCAATGCCACCCACCTCTACGCCTGCGGGACTCACGCCTTCCAGCCGCTCTGTGCCGCCATCGTGAGTGCGCCCGCCCCGGCCCTGACTGCCACCCCCCAGCCTGAGTCGGGCGGTGGCCCTGCCTGTCCTCGGGATCGCTGACTGCTGCCCGTGTCCTCCAGGATGCCGAGGCCTTTGCCTTGCCAAGCAGCTTCGAGGAGGGGAAGGAGAAGTGCCCCTATGACCCAGCCCGGGGCTTCACGGGCCTCATCATCGGTGAGCTCTGCGTGGGCCGTGCATCGCGTTGTAGGACTCGCCGCGTGTGTATCGTGTGCCCTGTTAGATACACGCCGGGCCTGTCCCTCCCCTAGATGGAGGCCTCTACACAGCCACGCGGTATGAATTTCGGAGTGTCCCTGACATCCGCCGGAGCCGCCACCCACACTCTCTGAGGACTGAGGAGGCCCCCGTGCACTGGCTCAACGGTGAGCAGGATGAAGCCAGAGACGGGGGGCTCCGTCCTTCACGCCTCCTTCCTTAGGCAGCCAAGCGTGCCGCTCCACTCCCGTGTGCTGCCAGCGGGGACGGGGCCAGGCCGAGGTCCTCCGGTGTCTGAGAAGCCCCTGAACGCCTTAACCCGCAGATGCTGAGTTTGTGTTCTCAGTGCTGGTGCGGGAAAGTGAGGCCAGCGCCGTGGGTGATGACGACAAGGTTTATTACTTCTTCACGGAGCGTGCGGCCGCAGAGGAGGGCTCCGGCAGCTTCAGTCCAAGCCGCGGCAGTCACCGGGTGGCCCGAGTGGCCCGTGTGTGCAAGGTGCACGGGGCTGAGGCTGGGACACGGGATAGAGGCTGGGCCTCTGACCCTGGCTTCTGACCCCTGGCCCACGCCCTTCTCTCCACAGGGAGATCTGGGAGGCAAGAAGATCCTGCAGAAGAAGTGGACTTCCTTCCTGAAGGCCCGTCTCATCTGCCACATCCCCCAGTACGAGAAGCTGCGTGGGGTCTGCAGCCTGGACGCCGAGCACTCAGCCCACACGCACTTCTATGCAGCCTTCACGCTGACCACGCAGTGGTACGTGCAGGAGCCGCAGGGGGGCCGGGAGCTGGGACAGTGAAGATGCAACAGGCTCCATCGGGGAGGGCTGGGCGCAAAGGAGGGCATCAGGCACACCCAGCGAGCCTCAGGCCAGCGGCCACTGACCCGCAGACGTGGCCAGGGTAACCACGGCTCCAGGCTGAGCACAGGTCACCGCAGGTCCACTTTGCAACTCGGCCCCTTTCCCTACATCCCGTTCCTAGGAAGACCCTGGAGGCCTCAGCCATCTGCCGCTATGACCTGGCCGAGGTGCAGGCTGTCTTCTCAGGACCCTACATGGAGTACCAGGATGGTGCCCGGCGCTGGGGCCGCTACGAGGGTGGGGTCCCTGAGCCCCGTCCTGGCTCGGTGAGCACCCTGAGCAGCCTGCTGCTGGGCAGAGTCTGCGGGGTGGAAGGGATGGCCGTGTGGAGAGGGAAGCAGCTGACCGAGGCTCGCCCCACCCCACCTCACCCCAGTGCATCACGGATTCACTGCGTAGTCGGGGCTACAACTCATCCCAAGACCTGCCGTCCCTGGTCCTGGACTTTGTGAAGTTGCACCCGCTGATGGCTCGGCCCGTGGTGCCCTCCCGTGGACGGCCCCTGCTGCTTAAGCGCAACGTGCGCTACACACACCTCACAGGGACACCAGTTACCACTCCTGCCGGGCCCACCTATGACCTACTCTTTCTGGGCACAGGTGCTTCTGCCCCAAATCCCTGTTCCCCCGAGTCGATCACAAGTGCTCCTGAACCCCGTAACTCCTGGCATGACTGTGCGGAGTTCCCGGTGTCACGGGTTGAATCCTTGTCCCTGGCCTCACGATTCCTGAGCTGCTCCCTTTAGACTTCTCGTGGGGTGCTGAGAGCAGGGC
>RJWM01026609.1:17794-27942 GCA_004363535.1 Dasyprocta punctata
GGGGGGGGGGGGGGGGGGGCGGGCGCTGCCAGAGCTCTGTGTCTGCTCCAACAGTGAGGCCTGTGGCCAACCAGTGTCCTCTCTGGCTCCCAGCACAGCCTGTACGTGGGCGCCCCCAGTGGGGTCATCCAGCTGCCACTATCCACCTGCTTCCGCTACCGGTCCTGCTATGACTGCATCCTGGCCCGCGACCCCTACTGTGGCTGGAACCCCAGCAACCATTCCTGCGTGGCAGCCACCACCATAGCGAACAGGTCCCAGGGTAGCACGAGGGAGCAGGGAGGTCACCTGCGGCCTGAGCGGAGTGGGGCTTGCGGCAGGGAACCTGGGCAGCTGGTTACATAATGACCCTACCGACCCTTTCACTGGGAAACAGCCCATTTCCCCTTGTTCATGAATCCTCATCTCCTGTCCCCAGAACATCACTGATACAGGACATAGAGAGAGGAAATCGAGGCTGTGAAGGCAGCACCAATAGAGGTAAGCGACAGTTACGGATGTTTGTGGACCTGCCCTCTTGCCACTTACTGTCTGCCACAGGGGCATCTCCCGTGCTCTCGGCAGGGCCGGTCCAGGACGGGCTATGCACAGCAAGAGTTCAATAGATATTTCCTGCCCAGACAAATTATAAATGAGTGGACAGATCGGGAAGTGCACGAGGGGGCAGCTCAGCAGGGGACCACTTGCCTAGCATGTGCAAGGGCCTGGGCTTGATTTCCAGCACCCCTGCCACGAAAAAGTCAAGTGTCCTGTCACTTCTAGAACTTATAGCCAAGTATGTGTGTGCGGGGGTGGACACCGAAATGATCACACAAGTAATTAACTTTAATTATTAATAATTACAACCATGACAAGGTTCAGAGGGATAAATTATTTTCCTGAGGAAGATCAAGTAACTGCACTGATATTTAAAGGAAGAATAAAAGTTAATAATCATCTGTATTGAGTCCTCCTAAAAAGCCAGGCACTGAGCTAAACACTCACATGCACTGGCATGCATTTATTATTTTTATTTTGTTTTGGTACCGGGAATCAAACTTGGGACCTGGCACTTGCCAGGCAGGCGCTTGTGCTGCTGAGCTACATCCCCGGCCCACGTTTATCCTCATAGCACCCGTGAGAGAGGTGTTCACTGTATTATCCCCACCAGGCGGGAGTATAAGCGTGTAGCTCACAGCTGCTCAGCGACTAAGCAGCGGGTCAGAATTCACAGCGGACCCCCAGTAGCCTGACTCATTTGTGCTTTCAGCCACTGTGCTGTGCCGTCTCACTGGTTAACAGGCAGGCAGAGGGCATGTGTAGGGTGATGGCACCAGGGCAGAGGGAGCTGCAGGCCTCGATACACAGGTGAGGAAGACAGAGAGGCCAGGCCGACTGCCAGGCCTGACCCGGGCAGTTCATGGGACCTGGCGTAGTTCAGGAGCGGGGCCCGAGGCTCTGGCCCCAGCCAGGAGCCGGAAACCTCTGGTGGAGAAGCTCCGCACATTCGGGCCGGGCACTCAGCTGAGAGGTCTGTGCTGGGGGCAGGACACCACAGGAGAGGATGGCAGCCAGCGCGACCTCACTCGCGTGTCTGGACCCTGCCGGCTGTCCCCAATGCACACTTTGTGCTTGCTCGGTGCTGGGCTTAGCACTGCGTGGTATGCTTGCATCTCCAGTGCCCTCCCTGAGATGGGCGGGCTCTGAGCTCTCCAACCTCTCCCCAGGGCCACCAGCACCACTGAAGACCCGCTCTGTGCTCCGGGGTGACGACGTCCTCCTGCCCTGTGACCAGCCATCCAATCTGGCTCGGGCTCTGTGGCTACTCAACGGGAGCAGGAGCCTGAGCGACGGGCAAGACGGCTACCGTGTAGGTGTGGACGGCCTGCTGGTGACAGACACACAGCCTGAGCACAGCGGCAGCTACGGCTGCTTTGCCGAGGAGAACGGCCTGCGAACCCTGCTGGCCTCCTACAGGCTCGTGGTCCGGCCAGCCACCCCGGCCCCAGCTCCACAAGCCCCTGCAACAAAAGAGGCCCGCCTGGCCCCCGACGTGAGGCTGCTCTACATGCTTGCCATTGCCGCCCTCGGTGGCCTCTGCCTCATCCTGGCCTTCGCCCTCCTCTATGTGGCATGTCTGCGCGGAGGTGGACGAGGACGCCGACGGAAATACTCGCTGGGCCGGGCTGGCCGGGCAGGGGGCTCTGCCGTGCAGCTGCAGACGGTCTCAGGCCCGTGTCCCGGAGAGGAGGAGGAGGGTGATGACGGGGAGGGGGCTGGCGGCCTGGAGGGTAGCCGCCTCCAGATCATCCCGGGGGAAGGCGCCCCGGCCCCTCCGCCGCCCCCGCCCCCGCCCCCGCCGGCCGAGCTGACCAATGGGCTGGCGGCGCTGCCCGGCCGGCTCCGCAGGATGAATGGCAGCAGCTACGTGCTCCTGCGGCAGAGCACCAGCGGGCTGCCGGCCGGGCCCTGCTCCTTCGCCGAGGAGCTCAGCCGCATCCTGGAGAAGAGGAAGCACACGCAGCTCGTGGAGCAGCTGGACGAGAGCTCTGTCTGAGCCTGTCCCCAGCAAGTGCTCTTCCCGCCTGCCCCGCCCTCACTCCCTGCCTTCTCCCAGCTCTGTGACGCCTCGGTAGGGCTAGCCAGTTAGGCCCAGCCACAGCCCCTCCTCAGTCGCCAAGACCCACAGGGGAGCAGCCCAGGCTCACCGGTGCTCCTCAGAGGTAGGTGCTTCCAGGTCCTACGCCCTTAACCTGAGGCTCTGGAGGCCTCCATCCTCCTGTCCTACTGTGCGCCCAGGCTTTCCTCTGCCTCCCAGGTAGGGCTCTGCCGGTCCAGGCGGCCTCAGTGTCACCACCCTCTGCACGTCCCTGTGCCGGCTACCCCTGAAGCCACACAAAACCTCGGCCGACCACTCGCACCCCGCATCCGTGCACACACGCACGCGGCAGGACACACAGCGGGACCACAGGGCCCACTCCCATGCTCTCCCTGGGCATTCCTGCTTCATCCTTCTGGATTTAGGGGTACCCTCCCGGTCACCACATCCCCGTCTAGTGCCCTTTCCCTGTCCCAGTCCCATGTATGCCCCACTGGCAAGAGCTCGGGAACAGGCCAGCCTGGGAGCTAAGGTGGAATCATTCCCCTGTTCTTCCTTCTCGTGCAGCCTTTGCGAGTCCGGCTTACCTAGTCCCCTCGGTCACACGGAAGAGTGGCAAACAGACCTCCGGGCATGTCCCTTCCCCATGCATCTGTGGTACATGTGCTAACATTCACACCCACGTGCACCTTCTGAGCCTCCCCTTGCTGCCAGACTTGTGTCTGCTGGGTTAGGTCCACGGACATTTCAGAGGGAGAGACCCTTCCCTAGATGGGTGACCGACGCTGCACTCACTGAGCCAGCCTTCTGGGGGACCGAGCATTCGTTTCCCCAGACCGGAGCAGGGGAAAGCGCTCTCACCTGGCACACAAAGCCCGTTCCTGGAACTATGCAAAGGGCAGAGGCTGGGAGTTTGGGTGTTTGGCTCCCATTCCTGTCCTGCCTCACCGGGGCACCTCAAGGGCCAGGGGTCTCTGCAGTCTCTAGGCCCCTATGGGACAATCGCCTTGGGTGAGGATGACTGTTATTTTTGTAGCTGAGAACGTGGAATCCCACGAGTTTTTACTGCCCTTCACCCGTCTCCCCCCTCTACCCCACAATGAATGTATTTATTGTGAGAACGGTTGCTCTTCTTTAGGAATGCCCTCACTCAGCCCCAGGTGGGTGGAACAGGCATGCGACAGTGGGGAGCCTGGGATCAGCTCCTCCCCTGATGTTGGTTAATAAATACCCTCTTTCCCCAAAGCTGTGTAGTCTGCTTGGTCTAAATGGCCTCCCTGGCCTGGGGATTTAGCTCAGCAGTGTAGCGTCTGCCTGGCAAGTGTGAGGTGGTAATACCAACTCCCAGTACCAAAATCAGTAAATATACGGCCTCCCTGGGTCACTGAGAGCAGAGACTTCTGCATCCGGAGTTGGCTGTGACCTCCATAAAACCACTTGCAGAGCAAACTGGTGTCCTCACTTCTATCCAGGCTGTGCTGGCAGACACATAGCCCCTCCTGTCAAGCCTCAAGTTATTCACTGATCATGGTGACAGCAGCATAACAAATAAAATTTCAGTTCAAGAATTCACATTAAGGGCTGAGGGTGGTGGCACACGTCTGGAATCCCAGCAATCTGGAGGCTTAGGCAGGAGGATCACCACAAGTCAAGCCACCCTGGGCCAGCATGAACTTCACAGTGAGACCCTGTCTAAGAACACACCCCCAAAAACAAAGAATTCACACAAGGGTCTCTAAATATTTTGCTTCCTGGTTCTCTTCCTCATTGTCCCTGCCTTGAGATGTTTTGCCCATCTTCCTAAGAAACTGGGACTGCAGGTGTGTCTGTGCCATCATGTCTGGCTCCCTGCCTTTTTAAAAACGAGCCCCAAGCTGGGTGTGGTGGCACATGCCTTTAATCCCAGCACTCAGGAGGCTGAGGCAGGAGGATCGTTGGGAGTTTGAGACCAGCCTGGGCTACAAAGTGAGTTCAAGGCCAGCCTGAATTGCATAGTGAGACCCTGTCTCAAAAAATAGGGTCGGACATTTAGCTCAGCGGCATAACCACCTGCCTGGCAGGCACGAGGTTGTGAGTTCAATCCCCGGCACCAAAAAAAAAAAAAGGCCCAGAAGATACTTATCAACCCTCTTCCTCTTCCCTACACAGCTTACCAACACCTCCTGCCCTCAGGTACAATGGAAGACATGGATTCATTTCTACACAAAGTGGGGACTTAGGGGTGAGTGCGCAGCTGGGGCCAGGGAGAACTTGTTTGTTACCAGGGACCTGGTCTGAGCATCACTTCTTGGAGTCAGGCCTAAATTAATCACACTGCCCTCGACACTAAAGGCTTACATGCTATTTCTGGTTTTATAATAATGAGAAATGAGCCGGGCATGGTGGCGCACGCCTTTAATCCCAGCACTCGGGAGGCTGAGGTAGGCAGAGCGTTGTGAGTTCGAGGCCGGCTTGGGCTACAACGCGAGCACAAGGCCGGCCTGAGCTACATAGTACAACCCTGCCTCAAAAAACTAGGGCTGGGAGTTTGGCTCAGTGCCTTAAGCGTCTGCTCTGGCAGGCGCGAGGTTGTGAGTTCAATCCCCAGTGCCGCAAAAAAAAAAAAAAAATTAAATCAATAATGAGAAATGAGGCTTATGCTTAAAATATGCACACTTTTGGAAGACCTCATGTAAACTTGCATAAGTTTAATGACAGCAGTTTTTTAATCTGTACACAACCACACATTCTGTCTCGCTCAGTGCCAGGTCACAGCAGACCACTCTAGCTCAACGGCTGTGCCAGTAGGATATCTGGGATTCTTTAGAAGCCAGCCTCGGAAAAAACCCTTCCCCGCCAGTGTTTTGAAATCAGCATTATCAATTTGGATTTTTTTTTTTTGAGACAGTTGATGTAGTTTAGGATGGCCTCAAACTCACTGCAATCCTCCTGAGTCAGCTTTGCAACTGCTGCATGTACCGGCTTGTGGCACCACACGTGGCTTCAATTCAGTTTTTAGAAGACAAGGACCTTGTACAACATTTGAAGGCTGTCTCACCTAGGGTTTCAGGAAACAAAACGGTCATAGCTCTTGGCATAGAATACTGGAATCCAACAGGCAGTTTTTTATCCCAAACAAGATTTTTGGCATCAAGCCACCACGGGGGCCGGGGGGAGTGTCTTTATCTGCTTGAGCTTGGAACCCCAAAGAGGAAGAAACACCCCTCCTGCTCAACAGTCCAGCCTGGGTTGGAGTAGGTGGGGCAATTCACTGCGCTCGCCCCTGGGCTGAGGCAGAATCCTGGAGCTCCCGGGGGCGCCGCCCCAGGAACGTCGTGGGTTTGTTGGTGAAGGGGTGCCACTGGCCCTGGATGCTGGGGTTATCCGTGTGGAAGGGCTTGCGAATGCGGATCACGTCCAGGCCCGACTGATCTGCCAGCTTTTGCACCAGCGCGGCGATCTCCTCAACCGACTTGCAGTGGATGCTTTCCTCGCGCACGGCCCCGTTAACTAGAAAAGGAAGGCGGGAGAGAGCGGAAGCCGTCGCGCCGGTGGCTGACACGGGGGCCAGCGCGCCTCGCCCGGCCTCAATCCCGGCCCCACTCACGGTATTCGGCCACCACTCTGGGCACGCAGCACGGTCGCGCGTTCACGTATACTACGACCCCTGGGTTGCGACGGGCGAAGTGGATCACCTCCCGTTCCACGAACTCCCTGAGGGACCCAGGAAGGGCGAGCTCAGGGACCCCTGGCCCGGGCGACCTCGGCCGGGCGGCGGCGTGCCCCGACACCCCCGCCCCGGGCCCCCTCGGGCTCACCTGGCGCCGCGGGACGAGGGCGCATCGCGGCTGAGACTGAAGCTGAGACGCTGCAGCTGCTGTACGTAGCGACCCAGCCCGTTGTGCAGGACGCTCGTCAGGAAACGGCTCGCAGTTCCGCGCGCAGTCATGGCTCCGGATCCGGAGCGCCCGGCGAAGCGGCGGGCGGGATTAAACCTGAGTTTCCGGTTCCGGGGTCCCAGCGCCCGGAGAATTTTGTTTCCGAGGTTACAGCGCTAGGCGCAGGCGGCAACCCACGTTGCTGGCAGGACGGAGGCGCGGTTGGCTACTCCGGGTCCGGTCGCGGGCGGGAGCGGAGGCTCGTGGAGGCGGGAGGGTTCCAGGCAGGGGCAGGAGCGGCGAAAGGACGCTCCGGCTGGGCTGGAGGGGAGGGCGGCGGAGCGGACGGCGGGGTGAGCCTGTGGAGGGCGGAAGCGGTGAGATGCCCCGAAGGACCCGTCTCGTATCGGTGCCGGGGCACGGAGGTTCGGTGGTGGAGAGGGGCTGTGAAGGACGCTGACGGTAAGGGATCCCTTACAGAGCGGCAGAAGTGTGAAGGGTCGTGTCGATGGGCAGAGAGATACGAAGTAGCGGCGCAGAGGGACTGAGGAGGATCCCAGGGTGTTCAGTAGAAGCTCGGGGTTTTTAGGGGTTTTTTCCCCTTGAGACGGAGTAGTTCAGGTTGGCCTCGAATTCACGTAGTCCTCCTACCCCAGGTCCCCAAGTGGTGGGATTATAGGCGTGCACTAGCACGCCCGGCAGAAACGGAAGTTTAAACTCTGGGGTTTTGTGTGGAGGATCCCTAGGGTCTGGCTTAGTAAGGGCACCCAAATTAGACAAGAGACACTCCCTGCAGCACTGGGAATGTGGGTCCTTCTCCGAGGTGGGTACCCCTTCCGGGTCTTGCTGCCGCTGCGAGGGACGTGGATGGGCCGCAGGGGCCTGCCCCGAAACTTAGCCCCGGGCCCTCCTCGAAGACGATACAGGAAGGAGGTTCTTCCAGCCTTGGAGGTGTCAGTGTTGCCTGTAACTACAACCGAAATTCGCCAGTATTTGCGGACACGTGGGATCCCCTTCCAGGACGGCCACAGCTGCCTTCGAGCACCAAGCCCCTTTGTGGAGTCCTCACAGGTCAAGGATCCGACCGGAGCTACCACTTCCTTCAGCCTCTTCATTGACAAGACCACAGGCCGCTTTCACTGCATGAGCAGCCTAGCAGAGGGGAGCTGGGAAGACTTTCAGGCCAGTGTGGAAGGGCGAGGGGATGGAGCAAAAGAGGGGGTCCTGCTTAGCGAGGCTGCAGAAACCGCGAACAGTGAGGAGGTCCGGAGGATTTGGGACAGAGCGGTACCTCTCTGGGAGCTGCCTGATGCGGAGGAGGCCCAGCTGGCTCGAGTGATGTTTAGCCTCACCAAAGTGACAGATGACACCCTGAAGCGTTTCAGCGTGCGGTATCTGCGGCCTGCTCGCAGCCTGGTCTTCCCTTGGTTCTCCTCTCAGGGCTTAGGATTACGAGGCCTGAAGCTACTAGGAGCTGAAGGTGAAGGGGATGGAGTACGCTACATGGAGACCACCATTCCCCGTCCTGGTGCCTACCACAACCTGTTTGGGTTACCACTGATTAGCCGGCGAGATGTTGAGGTGGTCTTGACCAGTCGTGAGCTGGACAGCCTGGCCTTGAGCCAGGCCACGGGGATTCCCACTCTCGCCCTGCCCCGAGGAACACTCTCCTTACCCCCTGCCTTGCTCCCATACCTTGAACAGTTCCGCCGTATTATATTATGGCTAGGCGATGACCTTCGGTCTTGGGAAGCTGCCAAGTTGTTCGCCCGAAAACTGAACCCAAAACGATGCTTCTTGGTGCGCCCTGGAGACCAACAACCCCGTCCCGTGGAGGCCCTGAACCAAGGCTTAAATCTCTCACGTATTCTTCGTACTGCCCTGCCCGCCTGGCACAAGTCAATTGTGTCTTTCCGGCAGCTCCGGGAGGAGGTGCTAGGAGAACTCTCAAATGTGGAGCAAGCAGCTGGCATCCGCTGGAGTCGCTTCCCAGACCTCAATCGTCTCTTGAAGGGGCATCGGAAAGGCGAACTGACAGTCTTTACAGGTGATAAAGGGGCAGAGAGTCAGAACAAAGGCATGTGGGTTTGGGCCACTGAAAGTGGCCCCCAGCTCTGAAGCCCTGATCAGCGTCTCGGTTCGAGGGTTGGACTTCGTCCTCACCCAGGGCTGTGTTCATCTCCCTTGCAGGGCCAACAGGCAGTGGGAAGACGACATTTATCAGCGAGTATGCCCTGGATTTATGTACCCAGGGTGTGAACACACTGTGGGGTAGCTTTGAGATCAGCAATGTGAGACTAGCCCGGGTCATGCTGACCCAGTTTGCTGTGGGGAGGCTAGAAGAGCAACTGGACAAGTATGATGAGTGGGCTGACCGCTTCGAGGACCTTCCCCTCTATTTCATGACTTTCCACGGGCAGCAGAGCATCAGGTGAGATCCTCAGAGGCCAGCCAGTTTCCCAGACAAACCCCGGCACTTTGCGCATTTGGTTCCCTTTTCAGCTCCAGTGGGAATTCCTTCCAGCTCTCCTTAGACAGGTTTGGGGTTTTTAGAGAATAGAAGAGCAGGTCAGGTGGCCAGCAGTTTTCAGAATGTTAGCTTTTAGGCTTGTGGTGTTTCGAGACTGCTTGTAGTTGACTCTTGAATTCATTGCCTCTTTTTTCTAGGTCTGTAATAGACACAATGCGACATGCTGTCTACGTCTATGACGTTTGTCATGTGGTCATTGACAACTTGCAGTTCATGATGGGTCATGAGCAACTGTCCACAGACAGGTGACGTCCTCTTACCTAATTGGAGCATACATACCTTTTCAGATAGCATCTAGGCATAATGTTGTAGTTGCTTATGTTCTGAGAGGTGGGAGTAGGGCCACAGGAAGTGTGAACAGGGGCCCCCTGAGAGTGAGTCCTGGGGTGGTGGGAGGTGTAGAGCAGGACTGGAGTGGTCTGTGGGGAGATGTGAGTGGATCAAGAGCATATGTATGTTCTTACCCCCTTGACTTTGTCCAGTAACCCGTTTATGTTGTTGGCTGGGGACAGGATTGCAGCTCAGGACTACATCGTTGGGGCCTTTCGGAAGTTTGCAACAGACAGTAACTGCCATGTGACACTGGTCATTCACCCCCGGAAGGAGGATGATGACAAGGAACTGCAGACAGCATCCATTTTTGGCTCAGCTAAAGTGAGTGGGCTTTAAAAGAGCTCGAGCTTTAGAGAGTAGAGGGAACGGCCATCGGTCAGCCTTAGATCTTCTTGACCCTTCTGGCGGCAGTGCCTCCGGACCATTACATGGGGAACATGTGCACTGGGAGTAAAGGCTCTGGTAATAGTTGGTTCTTTGCCTTTCAGGAGCGCACATCCTGTAGTGAGGAAAACACCGCCATCGCAGCTCACTGTGACGAGCGCTGTGATAGGCAGCAAAGAGAAAAAAGGCTGAGTCAGCCTGGGCTGTCTGGAGAGACTTTCCAGAGAAAGTGTCAACACACTGGGCTGAGGTTTGGCAGCCAGTAGGTAGTAAACAGGGCCACCCACTCCTAAAGCCTGCAGTGTACACTGGGTGCCTGTGGTGTGCCAGGGAGGGGTGCAGTACAAGGAACTCAAGGCAAGGAGCACAATTTATGTGCCACACTGGAAATAAGAAGGAAAGTAATGCAGAAGTAAAAAAGTGGTAGCACTTCCTTTATGCTGTCAAGAATGGTCTCTGGTGAAGC
>RJWM01026610.1:0-27838 GCA_004363535.1 Dasyprocta punctata
GTCCCCTACCCGAGGCTGCACGGCATCCTCAGCAATGATTGCCTTATCCGTAGGAACCCCCTGAATCAAAGCTTCCTGCGGGAAGGGTGCCCCGAACTCATGCTCCGATCGGAAGCTGCCAGCGGTCCGGGTCCCTGGCTTCCCTGTGAATCTCCAGCAGCGTTCAGCCTCTTCCCCATGCATGGTGGTTCCTTGGCCACGTCTTTTCCTCCCGGCTGCAAACTGCCTCCTCCTGGACCGTGCTGCATGCCTCCCTGGGTCTTGACATCATCTGCTCACCCTCTGGGTTTGGTGGCCTCCTTCTCCCCCCAGACCCAGTGCCACCTGAACATTACCCCCGTCTGTCCTCTTATTTCCACGTCTCCCTGTCCCGGCTGACCTCATGCCGTGCCACACCCCTGCCACCCCTGCATCCATGTTCCTCCCGCTGTGTTGTGCCAGCATCCTGGTCTCCAGCATCCCACGTCTGCCTCCCACAGCCGTGTCCGTCTGTCAGTGGGCTGAGACCTCAGCATCCGTCTCGCCCGCGTCGTCACACCTCCCTCTGTTAGAGCTTTCTTCCTTAGTGTGCTTCAGCACCTACCCATCACATTCATCGTGGGGACTGGTGCGCATCACACCTGTCACCTCACAGCTGAATCTATTTACTCCCCGTCCCAGCCCCACAAAGCTTACTTCCCTCCTTCCTAGTCTCAGTCTTTTATTTTGCTCTTTAAATTGTATTTTGTGTTTCTCGTATAAGAGAAACCAGGCAATATTTAACCCTCTTTGTCTGTTTCCACTGAGCACTATGGTCTCAAGGTGCATCTATTTTCCTACAAATAACTCAAATTTATCCTTCTTTATGGCTGAGTGGGACTCCATTGTGCAAGGCCCCCACTTTCTTCATTATCCATTCATCTGTTGATGGGCCTAGGCTACTTCTCTCTGCTAGATCTTTTCTACCTCAATATACGCAGGAAAAAACAAATATTTTCTCGCCCTTACCTTTATTCCCTCTGAAAAATCAGAAAGATTGAGGTTGTCACCAGACAAGCCTAAACTTTCTGGTCCATCTCCCCTCATCTCCGTGACCTCCGGGCGCCAGGAAGAGCAGAGCAAACAAAACCTTCTTGGAACGGAAGGCTTAAGAGTGACAGGAGGTCCACGTCAGAACTGTACATGCTAAAGAGGTTTGAGGGAAAGAAGAGCTGGGCCCAAAATAATACCTTCACACGCAGCCCGCTGTGCTGCCTTCTGCCCGTCATGGGCTATGTCTCCTCCACAATGGCCTCTGCCACACCACCCTGCCTTGGAGACCGGGCTATGGACTGAAACTGTGGGAGCAGCTGATGCTGGAGACGGATCACGTGCAGGGCAGAGCAAGGCCGGGAGCACAGAGCACCCGAGGCGAGTCGAGTGAGGAGCTCTCAGGTGGAGGGGTGTCACCTGATAGTCAAACTCCCAAGTGTATAAATAAGTGTGCTGTGGCCCTGGAGCCTCTCTTTCTCCTCTTCCTTTTCCTTCTTCCTTCCTTCCCATCAGGAGAGAGGGGTCCACACGGTCTCAGTTTTCTGTATTCTGACTCTCGCTGCATGGGACGTGGCATGGAACCGCCACCGACTGTGAGCTAAAGAAACCTTTGCTTCTTTAGCTGTGGGTGTCAGGTATTTTGTCCCAGCAACGAGAAAAGTCACTAAAACAGACAGACAGATGCCAGGTTGCGCAGAGTGCAGCTTATGGGGACTTGCGGCAGCTGTGTGGCCCAGATGGCAAGAAGACGAGGGGATCCCCCGTTATTTGGGTTAGAGAAGGAGAACTGGCAAAGAAGGCAGAACAAAAGTGACTTCATCCAAGCCAGAGCACACCTGGTTTGTCTCCAGCTGATAACAAGCAGTCAGGTGCATTCCACACCACTCAGAGCCCCACGGTGCAGGGGACAGCTCTGCCTGACACTCTAATGGCTGTGTTTCCTTGCGGCTTGCTGGGAAAACTGACGCCAGCATGACTCGGGAGCCACCACGATGACCACAGCTCAAGCCAGCTGCAGTCAGGTCAAGCCGAATCCCTGCACCACCCAAGCCCCGTCCTGTAAGACGGCTTGATCAGTCAGGGAGCTAATGGCCGGCCCTCCGACCCTTGCATCTTTTAACGGATCCCTAAATCAGGAGGTGAAGCAGGTACTTTCCACAGCTCCTCTTGGGCTACAGGAAGTGGGTGTGGTCACGGACGTCTCATTTTTGAGTCTCAGTGCATGGCAGAAGGTTAGAGGAAAGACTCCAACCTGACAGAAGGACCGAAGGTCGGGCTTCTCCTTCCAGGTGCAGCCAGGAGCTCCTGAGGCCGACTGCCCGTGGTATGTGAGCGCGCACCAAGCACAGGTCCTGTTTCACTGGAGAGGGTCTGAGTGCCTGTCTGAGCCAGGAGACTGCTACACCTTTTCTGGGTGAGAAGCTCAAGGCCCATGCACAGCAGAGGCCTCCCCCAACCCCCAAGCTGCCACATTAAACGCTGCAGGCTCCAGGTCCTGGCCTTCACGGAGCGCTCCCTTCTCCCTGTTGGAACCACAGGTCCAGGACAACGTGTTACGCTTTATGCACCGCTGTCTCGACGCAGAGTGGGTGCAGTGGCTGAGAGGAGCGTGGTAAAGCTGTGATTTTGATGCAGGCATCCTTTAAGGATGCAGGCAGGCTCCGAATCTGCAGCCCTTGCTGGTGACTGGCTTTCTCATGACTGAGCAGGCAGGACCACGGCACTGCAGGCCTTGAGCTGCACAGGGCCCTTGACAGCCATCTGACTCCTCTTTACAGATGAGGAAGCTGAGGTCCAAGGAGGGGAAAGGCTTTGCCCAAGGGTGCTCCATCACTGTACCAGAGCAGGTGCCAGCCCAGCATTGGGAGGCCGACTGCAGAAGCCTGCGTACAGGGGTACAAGGAGACCAAGGGCGTGCAGAGAAGCAAAACTGCCGGAGAACACACACACAGACACACACACACACCTACACACACACACACCTCACACAACTGCGCAAAGGCATACAAATGATTATGTGCAAATGTGCACCAAAGGTTGCCTTTTGCCTCCTTTTTTATTAATGGTCCGTGACACCTTTACCCATTTCCTTCATGATTCCTTTACAGAGAAGACACAGCAGTTGTGCTCCTCTATGAACGAAGAACGCTGCCTTGGAGTTACACAGCAGTTTCCTAGAACATCTAAAATAAATTTAAGTAACATCTCGTGTAGTGCAAGAAAATGCACCCCAATGGGTAAGCGGCAATTACGGTCATCTTTGCTACTGCTTTAAGACCAGGGACCTGCAGGCAAGGAACGCGGACTGCAGAGCAAGCTGCCTGCGTCACAGCTCTGGGCCCCGGGCGGGCCAGGCTGGCTGCAGCCCAGCGTCTCAGGTGTCTGAGGGGCAGACGCCTTGGCCGCCCCGCACCCCTGCCAGCGGCTCCTGCCCGCGCGCCTCAGACACAGCTGTCCCGACTCCCTGCTCCACGGGACAGGTCCTGTGCTTCACTTCCTGCACAGCCTTTCACGGGCTCTGCGTGAGTGCAGATGTTACGGGGGGCACCATCCCTGTCTTAGTAATAGCCCGCATAGACTGCTTTTCCCAACTCTGCTTTGATAAACAGGAATTTTTTTAAAAACTGATTAACATTCAAAATGTAATTTAATGGAAATGATTTGAGTTAAGCACCCACGTAGCCATCTGCAAGCTTTTCATTGACAAAGGTTGTAGTGGTTGATGGATCGTGTCAATTTGAGAAGTTTAGAAACTTAACTAAATCAGCTCACCAATTCTACACCCTAGGGCGGCTCATCTCCTGGATGGCATGAAAGGGAAGGAGGACGGACGGACGAGGCTCCGCTCTTCAGGGGGGCTCAGTCTTCGCCTTCGGCTTGGACGTCGTCTCCTGGCTTCCAGCGCAGACCCTGGCCTCTGCCTTGGGTTCTTCAGCCTTCTGTCGCAGACCCACCGGCCTCCTGGGCAGACTTGCACGGGACACTGCGGGGAGCTCCAGGCTTTGGACTGAATTCTTCGGCCTCCGGCGTGCAGACCCCCTCTGCACGCTTCCCCACCCAGAGTCTGTTGAGGAAGCAAAGATGCAGGTACAGAAAGCTGTAAATAAATAAATACCACCCTCTGAACTCCTACCCCTCGAAGATCCCCAAGCTCAAGCTCCCCAAGAACCCCCGTCAACATGAGTGTAAGACAGCGGGGAATACATCTACAGGAGGAAGAAATGCAGTTTCCGCGAGGAGCCGCGCGGACCGAGGCACACCCGCCTGCCCATCCTCCACTTCCGCGTCAAGTGCACGCGCGGCCTGGCAGAGGCCACTGGCCGCTCTGTGAGCCTGCGCCGCGGCAAAGTCCGGGGGAGAAGCCCCCAGAGGCGGAGGAGGAGCAGGCGCGGGAGGAGCGGGAGGACGAGGAGCTGGACGACCCCACGAAGGTGCTGGAGAACTGCACGAAGGCCTCGAGCCCGGAGCTGGAGGTGCTGGAAGACCTGCAGGTGCCCGTGGGCCTGAGCCAGCGGCAGCGCTGGGGACGTGGAGGGCCCGCCGCACAGCACCGGCCGTCGGAGGAGGAGAGGGCTGAGACCCGGGCGCTCCTGAGGACTCAGCTCCGAGGACCAGGCTGCCCAGGCCCTGGGGCCCCAGCCCCCACCATCGCACAGGAGGCCCCAAAGGCCGGGAGGAGTGCAGCAGGTCGCAGCGCTCTGCCCCGTGGTGCTGGAGAAGACAAAGATGGAAGCCGAGGGTGCGGGCACCCACTGGGGCCAGGTGCCTCCAGCCTCGGGAGCCCCAGAGAGCAAAGAGGCTGCCGACCCGGCCCACAGCCATCCTCAGCGACCACGAGGTCCTAAGCTCCTCTGACAATTGAGAACAGCCGAGTTCCTATCAGGAGGCCAGCGTGACAAGCTTCTGGAGATTGAACAGCGCACATCTTCCCCTCTGGAGCCAGGAAGCGATGCTCAAAGTGAGGGCCAGAGCTCCCCCAAAGTGAATCACAGCCACCCTCAGTGACAAGGGCCCAAGCTCCTCTTAACATAGGAGGACGAAACTCCCAACCTACTGTATCTCCAGTACGAGTTTGTGTTACTAAAATCAAAGAATGATTTTTAGGAACACTGGAGGTGAAGAGCAGAATATATTTACTGAGAGAAAGAAACCTGTCTGAGACAGAGACAGAAGGGGTCCTGAGTGGGTTGCCAAAGCCTCTGTCTTTTCTAGGGACTTTTATGGAGTAAAACTGTTGGGGAACATTTATAATGTAGAAACACATTCATGAGGTGGTAGACTTATAGATATTTCATCATCGATTAGAGCCCTCTGACCAAGCTGCTGTTCCGCTGTTTCTGCTAAATTCAATCGACCCTGACAGAGTCCACAGCCCAGCTGCAGACGACCACTAAGTCAGGGTCACTGTCTGTACCCTAAGGCACCCTGGGCTGATCCGTGCCCATTCAGTAAAGGCCTCCATAATGTAACGTTTCTATGTCATGGTAATGCCCTTAACTGTGCTCGTTCAGTGAAGGCCCTCTCACCAGAATATTTATATATTGACCAAATCAGGGACAAATGGGGAAGGGAGTCATGTAGCAAGCAAGCAGTCTTAGAGAGAGGGCATTATATAAAGATGTAAGGGTAAAGCCAAAGGTGCAGTAGAAACCCCAGAAGTTTAGAAAAGCCAGGAACATGGATCATCCAAAGAAAGCTGCAAATACCAGAGTGAGCTTAGGAGAGAAGCTGTGGAAACTGGAACCCCCGGAAGTGCTGTAAGGGGAGGTCACTCGAGCCTTTAGGGGCACACAGCCAGATGGCTTCAGATGCTGAGCGTGGAACTCCAGGACTTAATGTTCACCTTGCTGGGTTTTGGACTCGCTTTGGTTCCAATGCTTTATATTCCCCGGTTTGTAACTTTTGGAATGGTAATGTTTATCTTGTGCTTTTGCATGTTGGAAATGTTTAACTTTTTTTTTTTTTTTCATTTGTACAGGGGAATACAGCTAAGAGTTTGCCTTCCATCTTGGAGGAGACTTGGGACTTGACCTTTTCAGCAATGCTGAGACTGTTAGGACTGTGGCAACTCTTGGAGATGGACTAAATGCCTTTTGTATAAAGGATGTCTATGAGTCTTTGGGGGGTCAGGGGCAGGATGTTATGGTTTGTGTCCCTATGGCCCCACCTCAGGCCTCATGCAATCATGGGCATGGCTGAGTCTGGCATTCATGATTGGTTTGTTGTCTGGTGCTGGGGTTGGTGGAGTGGAGCCGACATACAGTATAAGGGCAGGAAGCAGGTGTGTCTCTCTCTCTCTCTTGCCAGGTTCCTGCTCTTGCTCTTTGTGGCCACCATGAATGGCTGACCCTCAGCCACACCACCCTGCCTTGTAGCCAGTTGAGTAAGGACTGAACCTCCCAAGAACTGTGAGAAATAAACCTTTCCTTCCTTCATCTTGAGCATCAGGTATTTTGTCTCAACAATGAAAAAAAAGTAACCAAGGGGTGGTGTATGTCAGGCGGTGTGTTACAGGATAATTTGTTATTCAAATGGCAGCCTTTAACACGGGCGGCGCTGGCTCGGCCAAACACGCCGCCGACACAGTGGCTTCCCAAGGGCCGATTCTACTTTCTCCTAACGTAGTGAGAAAAGGGCACAGAGTGTTTGTGGATAACAACTCTACTCCAGGGATGTCACCCCACACCCAGCTGTCTGGACGGAAGGACATTCAGGGGCATGTGACTCAAGCTCCTCTTTTTACTGGTGAATAATATATGAATTGAGGGAGTTGGCCTTAAAGTTTTTAAACAGGAAAATTTAGGACATTTTCTTCAATCTCCTCAGGTGAATTCACTAGCCAGCCACACGAAGCAGGAGTGTGTCAAGACTGGATTTTTGGAGTGGCACTTCTGTATTTATTCCTTCTGCCAAAATTCCAGAAGAGTTCCTGAGATGAGATTTAAAAGAGAGTAAATTTCAAGTTGAGGAGTAGGGAACATCAATTGCCAAAATTTATAAAACATCGCTGATTATTTTTTTCACTCTGTTAAAAAAAATGGCAGGACACGGGTTCTGCAAGGTCTCCAGACGATGCCCATGCGCCCTCTGGATTTGTATGAGCGGATTTTAAACTAACGCTGAATTCTGTCGCATCCACGGGCTCCTGCTGCCCAGCCTGAGCGCCGCCACCGCCCGAGTCCACTTAGCATTAGGACAATCGCAGCCGGTGACGCGCACGCGGAACAGCGCATGCGCCGTCGGAGGCACCCGCCCACACAGGCTTTGGGTCCCGCGTATCCCAGGAAGTGGGCTGCTGGCTCTGGGACTTCGCTTCCTCTCCCCAGTCATTCTCTCCTATTTCCCTTCCTCTCCCTTTCTTTCTTTCTCTCTCTCTCTTTCACTCTCTCTTTCTTCCTATTAGTACATGTTTGCAGTGCATAATATTGAAGTTTGTACACATACGTGATGCATCTTAATTCCTTTCTTTAATCCCCCCTTCCTTCCCTCCACCTCTGTCATCTCCATCTCTTGATTCCTGCTTTTTTTTGTTTCTCTTTATTTTTAAATATTTATTCATTTATTTATTTATTTCGTGCATGTTTGCAATGGCTGACCCCTCAAAGATGCAAAGCTGTTATTTTCCACGCTGACTTCTCTGAGCTCCTAACACATGGGAGACTGGATCTGTTTTGTGTCCTTGCCTTTGATTGGACCAGGTGCTCACCTCCCAGCCAATTCCTGCCTCCGCAGTGATTCTGTCCTCTGATTGGCCAGGCCAGGTCACACGCCCATCCCTGCTTCTCCTTGGGCAGCATCCACTCTATGAGGCCATGCAGGCTGCGCTATTGTGCACATGCACGAAGGGTGTCGCAAGTGAAAGGAGAGCAAGAATCACTATTTCCAGAATATAAGTAACAACATGGAATTCAAGGTCACTGAATAAGTGGTGATTAGTGCAGGAACATCTGGACCACATGAAAGAGTTTTGCCCCAGTATAAATTATTGTACAATTATGGCAATGGTCTAACATGGCGGAAGGCCAAAGCAGACCACTTACCCTGACGGCCACTTCCTCCTTCTTCCCCTTTGGCCCAAATTGCAACTTCCAATCAGTTCCTCACACGTCATCAATCCCCGCTCCCTGCACCACTTCTGATCAGAGGTCAGTAACCCTCTGCCTCTCTGTATCTGGTGGAAGGAGAAAGCCAAACCGCCACGGGTTGCCTGCGCCTTCCCACGTCCTCAATAAATGCGTTCTTGTTTTACTTTTTGCTTCTCTATTGCGCCAAAAAACCCTAATCCCACATCCTCGCTCAGAGCAGATATCAAAGACATTTGACAAACAGAAAGGAGGCAGGGAGGCAGGAAAAGGAAGCGAAGGAGTAAAGGAAAGTTTTCCATCAGGTAACAGCGCTGAAATGTTGGGCTTCACTCGGTATCCAAGAAAGACAATCTGAGTATCAAAGGTTCTTGATTCACAGCCAGAATGAGAGGAACTGGGAAAATCCAGATTACTTTAGTCCACTGATGTGAACAGCTTAGTTACACAATCACAACTATTCTCTGGCTTCCCTTGAGGAGAACTTTAAAAAAAAATCGTCTCAGTAAAAACAGTAAGCAATATATGATGAGGGAACAAGAAGCCTACAAGTAAAAAAAAAAAAATAGTTCCTGTATTTCCCTAGAACTCCATAAATTTGTTACTTGGCTTCTCAGAATTGCCAGTCAAGCCACAAAATCATTCTTTTTTCCCTGAAATATCATTAATTTGAAAAAGATGTAAAAGTACAAATTTGTTTTTCAAATTTGTTTGTGCAAATCTTCATCTTTTTTGAGGTGACACAAAAGTTCTATTTCCTCCCTCCAGAAAATGCAAGTTTAGCACATATCCTTCCAGATTTTTCCATGAGCTATCCACACGTGCACATTTGACTGGATTTGAATGCACCACCTGAATGACTTTTGCCTCATCTTTTATCAGTGTGGAGAGGGCACAGCCCTCGCTGGCCCTGGGGGGGGGGGCATGGCCGGGAAGGGGCTGTGAGATGACTTAAAACACAGAAGGAAAGGAGAGTGGGACACTCAAGCCCTTTTCCATTTTGAAGAAGCTGGAATAGCAGAATGGAGACCAACTAGCATTTAATGGAAATCTCCACAAGGACAATTCTGGCTGTCTTAAAATAAGCTCTCCTTTGGGGTGGGAATAATTTTCTTCCCCAATATAAATTGAATTCCAGTGCCAAGTATTTGAACATTTGACATTTCTCTGCATTTGTTCATTTGAAAATAATCCCACATTTCTTTCTAAAATAAATATGCTGGTCTTTATATATTTGAGAATAAAGAAATATGGCTCAAGGTGTTTTAAAACAGGGAGAAATGTTGCCTACTGAAAATCACAGTACTGGAGCATCAGGATACAGATTTGCTGCTGTTTCTCTTTTCTCAGTGCAGTGAGTCACCAAGATTCCGGGTTCTTTGCTTTTCAGGCATCAGCCAGACATTTTAGAGGATCATGCAGAAGACGTCATCACATGGAACCACGGGATGCAGGGCTCCTCTGGAGGGCTCTCCACAGTGTGAGCAGTCCCTCCTACCTGGCCTGCCCAGTTCGCAGATATCCTTTGCCAGGAGTGAGAGGCTGGACCTGAGTCACAGTCCCCAAAGTCTCCAACCAGGACTCTCTCCCTCAGCCTCTTGCCAATCTAGATCACCTGCATCATAATGGCAGTCTCTTAAAACAGCAAATAATGGAGCACAGAGCTGAAAAGGGACATCATTTATCACAAATGTAGGGCAGGAGGTCCTATTCAAAGACAGGCCTTTAGGAAAAATCAAAAAGTTGAATAGAAAATAAGAAATGCACATGATTCATGAAGTGGTTACAGATAACCAGCATTTTCCGGGTGATAAGCCAGTGCCTCCCAGATGCAGAGACCTAGGCTGAGAAGGAAGAGACCAGGGCATTGTAGTTGGGGAAGAAGAAAGAACCAAACCTCTGCTTCAACAGGAGGAACAAGGAGCCAAACCTTGTCTTAGTTACTTTTCACTCATTGCTGAGAGAGAATACCTGACGCCCAAAATTAGGGAAGGAAAGGTTTATTTCTTACAGTTTCTCGGGAGTTTCAGTCCATACTCAGTTGGCTCCAAGGCAGCGTGGCGTGGCGGTCCTGCTGATCTTGGCAGCCACAGACAGCAAGCCGCGCTAGCGAGCATGAGCGGGTGAAAGCGCAGAAGTGAACAAGAGGAAGACCCGCCTCCCTTACACGGTATCTCAGCTCCACCCCTGGGCGGGCACAGCACTCACATCATCAGTCCCGGCTCTAGACAACAAACTGAACACAAGCACTGGACTCAGCCTCATCAAAAGTATATGAGGACTTGGGGGTACATAGTATCACCCAATACAAACCTCAAACAGGAAATCATAAAGCAGGAAAGCAGATACTTTGTGCAGGGAGAAGGTCGTGAAAACCTAGGTAGCCAGTGAAAAGCACGGGAAGGTTGGCCTCTGGGAACTGGAACACAGAAAGAGCAAAACCTCTATACACATATTTTTTTAAATCTAGCACAGGCATATGAGTCTTTAAGCTATGTGCATATTATAATTTTAAAGATGAAGCAGAAATGTACAATCCTGCTCTTTTTAGTTAATAGAACCCAAAGCATTAGCTCACCATTGTCGGTTAGACCTTAAATGTCCTTTCGAGGCCACGTCCCCAGTGTACGGCACTAGTGTTGGGGGCACACCAAGTGCACCCCTAAAGGGGACGTTGGAGCCCTGGCCCGCTGCTGTCACTGTCTCTCACTTTCCATCCCTGTGAGCTGAGCAGCTTCCCTGCCACACGTTCTCACATGACACGGTCTCAACAAAGGCTCCAAAACAACTGCTGGCCATGGATTAAACCCTCCCAAAAAACCTTCCTTCTCTTTAAATCAACTATCTTAGGACTGTGTCGCAGTGACAGAAAGCTGACTATCACACTTGTCTTGGCGAGTTCTCTAAGCCATCTTCCCCCACGCCCACTCCTACTAGACTAAGCCTGCCCATCCTGGAATAGCCCAGTTTCTCAACCAATTCCAGGTCACCTGCAGCCTCTGTTTTCCCACTGGAAGGATCGGAAGGTCATGGCCAAAGACTTGAGTTGGATTTTAGCAAACTGAATGTGAATGCTCCAGGAACAGAGTAACTGTCCAGAGGGACTGGGCAGCCCAAGAAGGCCCCATCATTGTCAACAGGCAGAGCTACCCATGGCGTGCAGGGTCCCACGGGAACCCTGCCATGAACATCTGTCTGCTGGGCATGTGACTGAGAGGTCCAGCAGACACCGTCTAGGCAGCCAAAGCCCTGTCCCCTCAGGGTCCCAAATGCCCAGCCGATTTGCTTGTCATTCATGCCAGGACCCTGTGGCCCCTTCAACATCTAGAAGACTCTGCCTAACCTAGACTTGGGCCTGTGGCTGAGGCAGGGATAATTTCAGAGCCCTAGAGTTCTGGAAAGCTGGGTGCTATGTGTTAGCCAGGCCTTGGAGTCTTTCTATCTTTCTTTCTTTCTTTCTTCTTTTTTTTATGTTTTAGGTACAAACAAAATTACAACCGCTCAAGCTTTGTGTGAAGAACAGATGAACCGAATTCTCCTCACGCATGAGGCAGTGTCCCCTTGTTTTCCGTACAGATGTTTACATGTGTGAATTATGTAATTAGTCAGGGAAGTGCTGGGAGAAAAGTGGGCTCAATGACCTTAGCAACAGTCCTTCAGAGCCTGCGACACTCTCCCCACACACGGACGCTCCTTTCCTCGTATGCCCTTACTGTTACAAGAAGGTTGCATACAAATGAATAACTATATAGAGTTCCTCTGACTGCAATGCAGTAATGTGCTGGTAAACCCACTGTTAGTTGAAAATCTCATAAATCAAAAATGCATTTAGGAATAAGGGGCTGTAGTTCAGTGGGAAAGCACAGATTCTGCCTTCCAAAGTCCTCACTTCAATCCCGACACCAAAACAATCAATAGTTTAAAAAAATAAAACAGCTGGGTGTGGTGGCAAACACCTGTAATACCAGAACTCTGGGAGGCTGAGGCTGGAGGATTAGAAATTTGAGTCCAGTCTCAGGAAATTAGTAACTTAGCAAGACTCTAAGCAAGACTCTCAAAATAAAAAATAAAAGAGGGCCGGGAATGTAGTTTAGTGGGAAAGCCCTGGGTTCAATCCACAGTACCATTAAAAAAAATGCACCATACCTGACCTGCTGAACACCCTAACATTGAGGTGCCTTGCTGAGGCGTACAGGTGGTTTCTGCTTATGATCTATGCCTCACCAGAAGCTGGAGCTCACTGCCACTACCCTGTACTATGAGAAAGGTCGTGCAGCAGTCGCAGTGTTGTGGCAGCTGGCTAGCTGGGGGGCCTCTGCGGAGTGATTTGGCAGTGGAGGAGAGTGGGAGGCACAGAGGGCTGTGCTGGCTGGTGGTGAGTGCAGAGGACTTGGTCCTCCTGTGGGAGAGAACAATTGGCTGGGAGCCATTTTGGAGTCAGGCTGGATAAGCCTGGAGCTAAAACTGTTGCCAGCTTCCTCTAGCAGCTCCTAGCTGGGCACAGACCCATGGAAATTGCTTGTACTGCAGTGAGTCCAATGAGTCTGTTCTCAGGGCAGACCTGCTAAGGTTGTCTACTGCTCCATCCTCAAGCAGTTGCTGGCTTGTGGGGATACAGTTCCATGATTTAGGTTGCTGTCTCCACAGGCTGTCTACTAGTGAATTCAGAGAGAAGCCTGCAAGTGGACTCTTTTTTTCCCCCTCTTTTTAATTGTTTGTTTTGTCTTGTTTGTTTTAAATTATTTTTTTCTTATTTTTTTTTGTGTGTGAGTGTGGTTTCTGCCCTCCTTCTGGGTGTGGTTTTGTTCTGTTCTATTTTTTTTTCTCTTTTGGCTCTCTTTTCCCTCAGTCTTCTGCATCAGTTTCCCTAAGTTGGTGGGACCCATCTTTGTCCTCCAAACTACTTACAGTCTCTTTCTCTTTTCCCACTTCTCTGTCTTCTCCTTCATCCATTTTGGGTCCTGACCCTTGAGGACAGAATTGACATATTGTGGACTTATGTATTGTATATGATTGTTTTGCATTCTGTTGTATGGTCACAAATTCAGTTTATATGATTAAGGGTTACGAATCAGGGGTTGGCTCAGGCTATTGTTTTGTTGGCTGTGTTTGGTGCTGTGGGTGCCACTGCAGCTAGAATTAACACAATTGTTCTGGATGGCTGTTGGCCCTGATGGTCTAGGACTCAGACTGACTGGGGGTCACGGAGAGTGCTGAGGAGTGGTGCCAAAAAACCAGGGACTGGGCTAGGTGAGTAATAGCTTCTTACCTCTAACAAACTGAGGAGGTGGGCTCTTTCAACAGACTTGGAGCCCAGGAACCAGCTACTCCTGGAAGATACCTCGCAGAAGGGATCATCACCTGGATGTCCTTAATATCACCAAAAAAGCAACCCACCATAGGCAGCTAACAAGTAGAACTCTAGGAATTAAACTAAAAAAGAAACGAAATGAGAAGATGCTTAAACAGGACACAACCTCAGACACCCAGTTCACCAAAGGCAAACCCATGGGGCAATGAGGCTGGAAAATCCAAAAGCCCCCTACCAGGTCTCTCCAAAGTAATAACAAAGCAATTGAATGAGACTCTGGAAAAAAATGAAATCAGAAATGATCTCTCAAATAACCACAGAGATTACCAAAATACACATCATGCTTAGTGATGTTAGAGCAGACACAGACAAAAAAATAAACAAGCTTAAGCAAATTATGGAAGCACAGCATAGGAAACAAATGGATTTCATAAAGCAGATTCAAGCAGCTATTCAGGAGAATAAAACTCTGTTGAAAGTATTTGAGGCACATTAGGCCAATGTGAGGACAGAATCTCAGATATTGAAGACAGGCTCGCAGTTAGTGACCAGGAAAAGAATGGTTTCTCAAAACTAGCAAGGGAACATGAGAAATCAATCCAGCAGCTGCTTGATGAGACAAAGAAGAATAATTTAAGATTAACTGGAGTCAATGAACAAGCAGGAGATACCATGAATAACATTAAAAACATCCTCACAAATATTGTGACAGAAAACTTTCCTGGTAGAGAAAAAGAATTTGACATACAAATAAGTGAGGCATATAAAACTCCAATTAGCAATTATAAAAAAAAATCTACTTCCAGGCATATCATAGTCCAGATTCCAGAAATTCAACACAAGAATACAATCTTAAAAGCTGTTAGGGAAAAGAAACAAATCACCTATAAAGGAAAGCTCATCAGAATCACAGCTGACTTCTCAGCACAAACTCTCAAGTCAAGGAGAGCTTGGAATGAAGTACTGCAAGTTCTAAAGTAAAACAACTTTCAACCCAGATTGATGTATCCCGCAAAACTATCTTTCAAAATTGATGGAGAAATAAAATACTTCCATGACAAAAAACATCTGAGGAAATTCACGACCACCAAACAAGCATTCCAAAATGTTTTGAAGGACATTTCAGGACTACAGCTCCATGAACCCCCATAGAAGGAACCCACCAGGAAAGGCAAACAATTAGGTGGAAGGGAAAAAGAAAAAAAAAGGGGGAGCCAATAATAGGAAAACAACATGACAAGGATAAGTCAATACATATCAGTTTTAGCCATTAATGTTAGTGGTCTCAATTCACCAGTCAAAAGATACAGAATGGATCAAGAAGTCTGGGGATTTAGTTCAGTGGCTTAAGCACCTGCCTGGCAGGCACGAGGTTGTGAGTTTGATCCCTGGTACCAAAAAAAAAAAAAAAAAAAAAAAAAAAAAAAAAAAAAAAAAAAAAAAAAAAAAAAAAAAAAAAAAAAAAAAAAAAAAAAAAAAAAAAAAAAAAAAAAAAAAAAAAGAATGGATCAAGAAGCAAGATCCAACAATGTGCTATACACAGGAAATACATTTAATTCAAAAAGAAACTCATAGACTGAAAGTCAAAGGATAGAAAACAATACTCCATGCAACAGGAGTCCAGAACAAAGCAGGGGTAGCTATTCTATTTGCAGATAAAGTTAATTTTAAGCCAAGACTGATTAAGAGAGACAAAGAAGGTCACTATATCTTGGTAAAGGGAACAATCCAAAAGGAAGAGATAACAATCATAAATACATACGCAACAAATATTAGTGCACCCTGTTATATAAAACAATTATTAATGGTCATGAAAAATCAAATAAGCCTTAATACAATTGCATTGGGAGACCTCAATACCCCACTGTCACAAAAAGACAGATCAACTAGACAAAAAATCAATAATGAAATATTAGAATTAAATCAAACCTTTGAGCAAATGAACTTAGTAGATGCCTATAGAGTCTTTCACCCTACAACATCAGAATACGCATTCTTTTCAGCTGCACATGGGACATTCTCCAAAATAGACCATATACGGTCTCATAGAACATGCGTAAGTAAATGTAAGGGAACTGAAATTATCCCATGCATACTATCAGACCACAGTGCAATGAAATTGGAAATCCATGTCAAAGGAACCCACAAGAACTTCATCAATACATGGAAATTAAATAGCACCCTACTGAACAATCAATGGGTCACAGATTAAATTAAAGAAGAAATTAGACAGTTTTAACAGTTGAATGACAATGACAATACAACATACCGGAACTTGTGGGACACAATAAAAGCAGTCTTAAGAGGGAAATTTATAGCAGTAAATACCCATATCAGGAAAACAGAGCAAGCTCATATAAACAACTTAAGGTTGAACCTCAAACTTCTAGAAAAAGAACAGCAGGCTAAACCAAAAGCTGGTACAAGGGAGGAAATTATAAGAATTAGAGCATAAATTAACACACTGGAGACTAAAACACAATATAAAGAATCAATGAATCTAAGAGTTGGTTGTTTGAAATATTAAATAAAATTGACAAACTCTTAGCCAATCTTATCAAAAAATAAAAGGAAAGAAAAGACTCACACTAATGCAATTAGGAATGGAAAGGGTGAAATGAAAACAGACCTTGTAGAAATCCAGAAAATCATCTATACCTACTTTGAAAACTTGTATTCTAATCAGATGGAAAATGCAGAAGAAATGGATGGATTCCTAGATATACATGAAATAACAAAGTTGAATCAAGAAGATATAAAAATTCTAAATAACCCAATATCGATAAATGAAATTAAAGATGTAATTAAAAACCAATCAACAAAGAAAAGCCCAGGCCCTGATGGATGCAGTGCTGAATTCTACAAGAAATTTAGTGAAGACCTAACACCACTACTTCTCAAACTCTTCAATAAAATTGAAAGGGAAGCAATACTCCCAAATTCATTCCTAGAAGCAAGCATTGCTCTGATTCTAAAACCAGAGAAGGACCCAACTAAGAAAGAGAATTACAAGCCAGTCTCCCTAGTGAACACTGACACAAAAACCTTCAGTAAGATACTGGCAAATAGACTGCGGCAAATCGTCAAAAAGATCGCACACCATGATCAAGTGGGATTCATCCCAGGGATGCAAGGATGGTTCAACATATGTAAATCCATAAATGTAATTCATCCATAAATGTAATTATTAGCAGAGCCAAGGATAAAAGCTGTATGATCATCTCAGTAGATACAGAAAAATCTTTCAACAATGTCCAGCACCTATTCATGATAAAACTGTACAGAAAATCGGAATAGATGCTCTCTATCTCAATCTGACAATAGCCATTATGACAAACCAACAGCCAACATCATACTAAATGAACAAAAACTGAAAGCTTTCACTCTAAAATCAGGAACAAGACAAGGATGTCTACTGTCTCCACTCTTAATTAACACAGTCCTGGAAACTTTAGCCAGAGCAATTAGACAAGAGAAAAGAATAAAATGAATTAAGATAGGAAAGGAATAAGTTAAACTATCATTATTTGCAGATGACATGATACTCTACCTAGAAGATACCAAAAACTCCACCAAAAGACTTCTAGATTTAATAAACAGATTTAGTAATGTAGCTGGTTACCAAGTCAATACTCAAAAATCAATAGCCTTCTCTTACATGAATAACAAACACACTGAGAGAGAAATCAGGGACTCAATACCTTTTACTATAGTATCCAAAAAAACGAAATACTTAAAAATCAATCTAATGAAAGATGTAAAGGACCTCTATACTGAAAACTATAGTACTCTGAAAAAGGAGATTGAAGAAGATGTCAGAAAATGCAGAGATAACCTGTGCTCTTGGGTAGGAAGAATCAATATAGTGAAAGTAGCCATACTTATAAAACTATTATACAGATTCAATGCAATCCCAATCAAAATTCCAATAGCATACCTCGCAGAATTAGAGAAAACAATCCTAAAATTTTCTGGAACCGGAAGAGACATAGAATAGCAAAGGCGATCCTGGGCAGCAAAGACAAGACAGGGGCATCACAATCCCTGACCTGAAATTATACTATAAAGCTACTGTGATAAAAAAAAAAAAACAGACCCAAAGATCAATGGAATAGATTAAAAGATACAGAAACAACTCCAGACACACTAAGGTACCTTATCTTTGACAAAGGTGCCAAACACATTCACTGGAAGAAAGACAGCCTCTTTAATAAATGGCATTGGAAAAACTGGCTTTCCACATGCTGAAGATTAAAACTGGACCCATATCTTTCACAATGTACTAAGTTAAAATCTGAATGGATTAACGATCTCAACATTAAAACAGAAATATTAAATCTGCTGGAAGATAGAGTAGGTAAAACTCTTGAAGACATTGGGGTAAGCCAAGACTTTATGAATAAAAACCAGATTGCACAGGAACTATCACAAAGAATCAACAAATGGGATCTCATCCTATTGAAAAGCTTTTGCACAGCAAGAGAAACCACCAACAGAGTGAAGACAACCCACAATGTGGGAGAAAATATTTGCCAGCTGTTCCTCAGATAAAGGATTACTACTGAGAACATATAAGTAACTCAAAAAATCAGTCCTCCAAGATTTAAAGACCCAATCCAAAAATGGGCATCTGAGATGAACACATACTTCTCAGATGAAGAAGTACAAACAGCAAATAAATATGTGAAAAAATGTTCAACAGCACTGGCCATTCAAGAGATGCAAATGAAAGTAACGCTGAGATTCCACCTCACCCCAGGAAGAATGGCTAGTATCATGAAGTCAACCAATAGCAAAAGCTGGAGGGGCTGTGGGCAAAAAAGGAAACCTTCTCCACTGTTGGTGGGAATGCAGGCTGGTGCAACCACTGTGGAAGTCAGTGTGAAGATTCCTCAAAAGCTAGGATTGGAGATCCCATTTGACCCAGCTATTCCCTTCTGGGTATCTTCCCTAATGAACTAAAAACATCTCACCACAGTGATATATGTTCATCTACATTCATAGCTGCCCAGTTCATAACAGCTAGATCTTGGGAACAACCTATTTTTTTCTTTTTTTTTTCTTTTTTTTAATTTAAGAGAAAATAGATACAGAAGATAGAAACAAAAATCAAAAAAGACAAACAACAACAACAGATCTGATACGATAACATTGTAGGTTTACACATTGAGGTGGTTCAAGTTTGACAGTAGTTACAATATTGCATTTCGTTACCTTCATAGGGGTTGGTCATATTGACAGATATAGACATGTAAGATTTATCAATTCAGGTATATTAACTTTTATTTTTCAATAGCTATTGTATTTAGCAATACGGGTTTTTTTAACTGTCTTATTTATGCCTATTTATAAATTTATGTCTTTTTTCTTTTCTCTTCCTTCCTTCCTTTCCCCTTAGAATACCTCTTGTTATCATTGAAATAGCTACCCATAGCATCAGGTCTAATATGATCAAGGAAAATAATTCAGGGTGAAACAAATAAAGCATATAAGAATGGTCATACATAAGAGAAACAAAAAAGTAAAGAGATCAGCAAACAACAGCAACATATCCGATACTGTAAAATTATAGGTTTAGGAATTTAGATGGTTGGAATTTTACAGTGGTTGCAACATTGTTGGGAACAACCTAAATGCCCCTCAACTGAGGAATGGATAAAAAAGATGTGGTATTTCTATACAGTAGAATACTACTCAGCTATAAAGAATGATAAACTAGACACTTTCACACTTAAATGGATGCACCTTGAAAATATACTTCTCAGTGAACTAAATAAGTCACACGTATGTAACCACTGTACTGTTGCACTTGTGTGACAAGCCGAAGGAAAATCTATGTATGTCTATAAAAAATTAGTTAAGATAGTCAAGGAAAAAGATTTTTGAATGAAAAGTAGTTTTCACAGGGTCATTTTCAGATTTCATTTTTACTGTGAATTGTTCTTTTGAAAATAATACAGCATTCATAACATTTGTGTTTCTTGCCAATGTTTTTCTAATGTCCTATACATTCTTTTTCGTTATAAAATAAAATTGTTGGCAATGGGGAAAAAAAAAGACTGGAAACACCCTAAATGTCCATTAGCAAATGAGAAGGTAAACCAATCATGGTATATACATACAAAAGAAAACTATCCAGCAATAACAGGAATGACTAGTTGACAAAGTACAGTACTAGATGCTTCTCTGAATAATTATGCTGAATAAAAGAGATCAGTCCAAACAGAGTACATACTGCATGGTTCCATTTATATAAAATGCTGTAAAATGGAAACACTTTACACCAGGCCAAAGCAGATTTGTGGTGACCTGGTATGGAGCAGGGTGGAGACTGTGGAATGAGGGATTAGGAAACAGTCTGAAGAAACTTTTGAGAGATTAGGGAAATATTCATGATCTCAATTATGGGGGGAGTTTTGGGCATTTATACATATCAAATTCAACAAGTGTATATGTTAAAAATGTTCAATATATTGCATCAAGTTGTTTTAAAACATTACACAGGAGGATCATTGCAAGTTCAAGACCGGCCTGGGCTGTGAAGTGAGTTCAAAGGCAGCCTCAACTGCATAGCGAGACCCTGTTCCAAAAAGAATAAATTAATTAATTTAAAAACATATTATATAACAATAATGCCTTACTTTGTGGAGTAAATATGGTCCTACAAATGAAGAAGTAAAATCTGTTCCACCCTACGGAGAAATAAACAGGGAACTGAACAAGCACTTCATGAGACAACCTGCTCAACTGAGCTCTAAACCTGCTTCCTTGGAAAGCAAGGGAATATCAATTACACTTACAGCGGGTAACCACTGTGCACCCACCTGAACGCGCTACCAGTCAACAATCCCCGTTGTTGGTAAAGATGTGGCATGATGGGAACTCTCAGCCACTTTGATTGGGAATGCCCATGGATGCAACCCCTCGGGAAAGCCTGTTTGGCAGTTTAGCTCAAGTTGACATAAACATATCCCCTGACCTGGCAATTTAACGCATAGACATATACCCCAAAAACTCGTGCACATTTGTGCACAAAACAAAGCAGTTGCAATGTTTCTACTCGTATGCACCAAAATTCTGGGGAAAGTTTTAAGGTCCTCATCAGTGAGAGAAAAAACATCCAGTGCTGACTATCTTATAACAAGTGGCAAGTATCAAACAGGACAGCCAAGGGGCACAAGAGCGAAGGTGCTCGCCCAGGGTCCACAGCTTGCATCCCGATGAGTTAAGCTAAGTCTGGAAAACTGGGCTGCACACGCAAGGCCTCTGCACGCAAGCAGAGTGTGTCGAGCGCTGCTCAGGCGCAGCACATTAAACCTACACGTTCCATGTCTTTCTGCGACGTTTGCTGTTCTCATCATCCGTTTCCAGCGTTCTTGTGTCCATCCAGCAGGAGCGCGGGGGAAGACACTACACAATCTAAGACACCACCCTCACCTGAGGACAGGACGCCTGGTGCGGGAGGCCGAGGATGTCCGGAGACGGTTCAGTACGGTGGACGGTGCCGGACAGCTGAGGAGAAAGTGACCGTGGGCTGCTGGGGTCAGAAGTGGCATCCCGAGAACAGCGCTTTAAAGATGACCATGAGGCGGGTTGACAGCAATCAGAGCAGGGTCTCGGGCAGGAACAGAAACGACTTCCATGGTCACAGGGAGAACAGAACACAGGTTGAGCTTTTAAATGAAAGCAAAAGGATTGTCTGCTCTCATCTCGAAATAAATGGAAAAATAAGCAGAAGCTCATTAAGAAGTAATGAGCAGTCAGCAAGCAATCCCATTCCTGTCACACAAGTGCCTGAGCTCTGAAACCTCGCCTGCTGCTCCCCTCGGTATCCCGAGCTACGGAGGTGTCCGGGCTCTGAGACCCGTAGGTTCGCTCCACCCCGTGTGCTTGCATTTCCCTCATCGAGCGACAAGCGACAGAACGTCGCATCCCCACCGTCCAGAACGCCCGGCCTGACCCTCAGACATTTCTTAAATGAACTCGTGATTTTTATGAATGGAAGCCTTGGTGAGTCGATTCGGATTCTTCCTGTGGGTCTCCTCCGCCCTTCTCAGCGTTCTCTCCAGTGACACAGGAACTGGCCGCAGAGGCTGCGGTGAGGACCCCAGAAGCCGGCTGGGCTGCTCCAGAGATGCTGGGACTGGGAGGCTTCCCTGGGGCACCCAGTCCCCAGCCCCTGGCCCTTTCTTGAAGACGGTTTCATGTCTTGGTCTCACTGCCGCAGTTCAGTCTGGGGCAAGGTGATCTTTTCATCTCGTCTGAGCGTATCCACTTATGCTTCTTCTCTCCAACCTCTTCCCCCAGGTGCCACCACTGGGAGAAACCTTCCTTCCATCGCCCTCAGCCACAAAGTGCTGACCTGCACTTACCGTTACCGTCACGGTTCCATTTGCCCTGGTCATCCAGAAATGCACCGCAATCATGCCAATCTCCCCAGCCTGGACTCAGTGCTTTTATTACTCTTGTGTTTTCCCCACTCTCTGTCCTTTTTTGTTAAATATAATAGTTAATTTTATATGAGAACTTGACTGAGCCATGGGGTGCCCAGACATCTAGGTCAACATTACTCTGTGTCTGCAAGGAGGACTTTAGGTAAGAGAAGCGTTTATAGGAGTAGGCAAAGGAAAGAAGGCCCTCCCCAGTGGGCGGGCTTCCTCCATTCAGGAGACACCTCTGTGGGGGGACTGACTGTGTTCCTCACACGCACACCCCTGCCCAGGGGCTGCCTTCAGAGTAGGAGGGGAGGGAGTTGGTCTCCTGCCTCTAGACCTGCCCTGGAGCCTAGCAGGCTTGAGTCTGGGCCCTGGCAGCTTGCAGACTCACAGCACCATTGGCTCCCGGGGCTCCAGTTTGCCAAGTTTCCCACAGACCTCGGGACTTGTCAGTCTCTGGGGCCGTGAGCCAGTTCTCCTACAGAATGAGTCAGCCAAATCTACTATTAGTTCTGGAGAACTTTAAGACAGTAGGCCTTTAGGAGAAAGCTATATGGATAAATGCAGGTTAGGTTTTCATCATTACCTGGAAGCCTCTTGTTTTACATCCAAACATCCTATATTTGAAACTAAAAGAGACTATGATACCATCTAGCATAGCTCTGTGAGAATACGAAGTCCTGGAGGAAGGAATAGTAGCCCGGTGACAAGCAGACTATGCTACATCGTTTCCTTCCTAGAATTTGGCAGTCTCTACACAGGGCTTCTCCAAACCCTCCTGCAGCCACCGGCCCTACCAGATACTGAGAGAGCGAAGATGAATGATCAGCAATATGAGCCCCAAGAATCCTCTCCAACAGCGAGATTTTCATTGGGAGTTTATCTGAAAACAAGCTCATGACACCTTTGGTGGCCTGGGGTTGCTCAGACTGCCAATGTCCGGCCTGTTTAACGTGGCCACACACGGTGGGCTGAGCTACAGTCAGCACACAGAGCTAAGGTAGCTCAGAAAGCGGCGGGAGGAGGACGCTTCCCGTTGCAGTCATCTGCGGGATGCTTCCGCCATCCGCTCGCCCCTTGGACTTTGCAGGCCTGCAGCCTGTCAACACCACCTCACCCCAGGGGAGGAGCAGGAAGCCTGCCCACCACACATGTCATCCCTGGCCCTAACAAAGCCCTTCGAGGACCTTAGACACGTGAGTCACAAGTTCCTGAACTCAATGACAGCTACTTTCTGATTTAAGCAAGCACAAGTGAATGGTGTGTTCAGTCTGTCTCCTATTTAAACAGCTAAGGGCAAATGGGATCTGTGAAAACGAAGTTGAAGGAGAAGTCGCTGCCTCTGAATAATTAATTACTTCATCTTCTCTCACAAAAATTGGTTTATTATCTCAAATGGAACGCCTTCAGTTCTCATTACCCAGTGCACAGGTGACATTTAAATAAATGTCTCCCGGCATGCTACACTGCCTCTTTGTTCTGTGGATGCCTCTCCTGCACTCAAGATTGGGGAACTCTTCGAGACCTTCCCTTTGAAGGAACAAATCCATAGACACAGGCATTCACCATTTCTCTGCTCTGCCATTACTTTTTAATGACAACCCAAACAGTTATTTCAGCAGAAGTGACTGACGAGTAAGTATTTGTCTATTTTTTGCTGTATCAACTTAAGTCGGGTGAGAGAGAAAAGCTGCGGTAAGCAGAGGCCGGGCATCGTTTCTGATTGTGCCTCTCCTGATGTGTTCTGATGCCCACTGTTTTTAAATACAGCTCTTTTTGTAATCGAAAATTATATGATGTGTGTCGGTTACTTCTTTCTTGTTGCTGGGATAAAATATCTGATGCCCAAGATTAAGGAAGGAAAGGTTTATTTAGCTCACAGTTTGAGGAGGTTTCAGTCCATGCTCAGCTGGCTCCAGGGCAGGGTGGCACAGCAGAGGGACAACCGCTCGTGACGGTGGCAGATCCCACAGGCAGCAGCAGGAAAGAGGGAAAAGGCGGAGCAAGCCTCCTCTCCTCCCTTACACCGTGTGCAGACTCCCTGCCCCGGGGCCAGTGCAGCACTCACCACCAATCGCACTGCGAGACAATGAGCCAATCACAGACCCTACATTCAGCCGCCTTCGAAAGGACCACCCCCCATGACCGCATGAGGCTTTGGGTGGGCATCCAGAGACAAACCATAACATGTGGTATTCACTGCATATTACATCAATTATCATCAATGTATTTTAAAGTTATATAGAATATTAGAATTGGAAATATGTTCCCCTGAAAAGGCAGGTGAGGAGGAGGTTAAAAAACACAAAGTAACCTTGCAAAGAGGAGAATAAGAACCGAATGGGCTTACAAAGGGTTTGGTTTGGGGAAGGAGGGGGTAAAGACATCTGTACCTGACAGCCATTCTCATTTCCATAAAATAAATGGTGATCACCAAGATACGCAAACATAGAAGTACAGACGATTTGAGTTAATCTTTATGTCTGATGGTGTTTTGTTTTGTTTCCTGAGAAGTCCATCTTCACTGCCCTTGGAGAGTCCATGGTACCTTCAGATGCCGCTGCCGCCAAGGGCTCTTCCAAAAGGATTTGCATAAAAGTGAAACCGTGAAGCTAGGCATGGTGGCGGACGCCTTTAATCCCAGCACTCGGGAGGCTGAAGTAGAAGAAGCATTGTGAGTTCAAGGCCGGCTTGGGCTACAAAGGTGAACGCAAGGCCGGCCTGAGCTACATAGTGCGACCCTGCCTCAAAAAACCAGGGCTGGGAGTTTGGCCCGGTGACTTAAGCGCCTGCCTGGCAAGCATGAGGTCATGCGTCAATCCCCCGTGCCACCAAAAAAAAAAAGAGAGAGATGTGTATGTACAAAAATCCCAAGACAGCTGCTATGACATCACTCGCATTTATACACCTGTCGATAAATGGTTAGAAAATTATAGTTCTGGGCAAGGGGATGGTGTCTTCCCAAAGTAGTGACCAAAAGGTCCAGAGGTGCATCAAGTCCTAGCCTGCTGCTGACCCTCAAGAGGAACAGAAGTAAGGAGAGGGATTTCATAAAGGTTATACCTGAAATTAATAAATTCGAAATGTAAAATGTTACCACTCACTCCTAAAGTTTGCCTTTAAAAAGACCAACACAATAGATAAACAGCCTGACAAATGAAAAGAGGAAACAGAAAGTATTGTGTAAGTTTAGAAATGAAAGGGAGACATAAACATAGATAATTAAAAGTGTAACAGTGTACTACACACAACTATAATGAAACAGAGCGCATAATTTCCTCTTCAGATGCAAATTGGAAAAATAATGCTTCTTGTACAAGGTTTGAAAGTACATTTGAAGTACATCAATTTTTACACACACCACAGACATGGGCTTTCGAACCGTATTCTATTTAACCTTTAAATAACTGACTGTTCCGTTGACATTTACAGTGCCCAAGGCCACAGAAGAAAAAAGAACTGTGAAGTCCCTCTATTTAGGAAGCTATTATCACATCATTTTATAATAATAAAATTTAAAAAGAAAATGTCCTTTCAAATCATGAATGAAATGGTCAAAATTAAAATCCAGCATTATCTTTAAAAGCAACTGAAAATTCTGAGAATAATCAATTATATAAGATAGGTTCAATGGCGGTAAACTACTCTTGACATAATTTGTTATAGAATAAAATGAGAGAAAAATCAGATGATTATGTCAATAGATGCTCAAAGGTAACATTTAGCAATCATAGGTGTAATAATTGCATGGCAAATACTAGATTTGATGCAATTTTAACATTATTTCCATTAAAATTCACCTCCACAGGACCGCCACCCCTGCGGAATCACCTCCTTCCTGTCACGGCACTCTGTGGGACTTCATAAAGCTGTAGAAGAGTGGGAGCCCCAAGGCAGAGGCCTGGGCCTGAGGGTCTGAGAGCCCGGGGGGCAGGGGGTCCCCCAGTGGCAACGACAACCCTGGGGCACCGTCAGCTTGGAGAGGGGCTCACCAGCAGCCAGCGAGGTAAAATTAAATCATCACAGACCACTGCCCCGGCCGACTCGCAGAACCGTGCTCACAAGTGGCTGGCATGACTAATGGTCAGTTAGCCAAAGGGACAGCGCCGCCTCCGGGTCCTGGGGGAGGGTTGCAGACAATCCACAAACATCTGAACACTTCCCACAACGTATTGTTAAGTTTGAAAGACAATATAGAAACGCATTTTTAAATTATTCATTTTTTAAATATCAAATATTTTACTTATTTGCATATAATTATGCAAGAAAAATTATGAAAGAATACTCACCAGGTTGTTATTTTACTGTTATTTGGGGAAAGTAGAAGGAAGGAAAGAAGGAAGAAGAAGTAGATGTGATAATTAAGTAAAAATTTACTTACATGTATCCATGTTTCCAAACAATATAAGCAACTCAGTGTCTGGAAACAAAAATTATTTTAACTTAATAGTTGGGTGGATGCATAGATAGATAGATAACTGCAGATACATGATAGATATATAGATGATTGCAGGTAGATAAATAGATAGATACACGATTGCAGACAGATGACTCAGTGCTTGGAAACAAAGATTATTTTAATTTATTAATTGGATGGAGCAAGGTGTGGTAGCTCATGGCTGTAATCCCAGCACTTGGGAGGCTGAAGCAGAAGGATCATTGCAAGTTTGAGACCAGTCTGAGCTACAAAGTGGGCTCAAGGTCAGCCTGAACTGCATAGCAAGACCCTGTCTCAGAAAGACAAAATAATAATAATAGTAATGATAATGATAATTGGATGGATAGATGGAGAGATAATTGCAGATACATGATACATATATAAATGATTGCCATCAGATAGATGATAGTTGATAGATACATGATTGCAGATAGATAGATGATAGATAGGCAACTCAGTGCTTGGAAACAAAGATTATTTTAACTTAGTAATTGGATGGATGGATAGGTAGATAGGTAATTGCAGATACATGATAGATACACAGAAGATTGCAGATAGATAAACATGATTGCAGACAGATGATAGATGACTCAGTGATTGGAAACAATTATTTTAACTTAATAATTGGATGGATGAATGGATAGATAGCTAGATAATTGCAGACACATGATGATAGATACATAGATGATTGCAGATAGGCAGAGAGATTGCAGACAGATTATAGGTAAATAGATAGATACATAGGTACATAGACAGATAGATACATAGATAGAATGTCTGTGATATGAATGATAGCCGTCCCGGCAGGCAGATTTCAGAAAACTCTAAGTGTCTTTATACTTTTATGCGTTATTCACAGGAATGATACAGCTTGTGTCCAGATGTCCCCCAGAGCCTCACATGGTCATAGATGGATCTTTTCAGAGGTGGCTGGACCCAGAGCGTGTGATGCTGGGATCAGGAATGAGTGATAACTACCATAGTCCGCTGATGGGTTTGACACAGTTCCGGGTGTGGATAATGGGAAGGCTCCCCCTGGGTGGGTGCTACCCGTAGGGTGTGCAGCCCGGACAGAACGTGAGGGGGGACGGGAAGAGGCTGCTACTGTCACTTGCGGGTTCACCACTTTTCCACTCGCTGTCTTCCGTCCTCTCCCTGCCAAGGGCTGTTCCTCCTCTGTGACACCCCCTGCCTCGGAGCAGCCAGCTATGGACTGAAACCTCTGCACACTGTGAGCTAAATAAACCTTCCCTCCTTTAACTTTGGGAGCCTGGTATTTTGTCTCAGCAGTGAGAAAAGTAACTAAGACAGACAGATGAGAGATAGACAGATAGATATAGATAGATAGATGATAGATAGATAGATAGATAGATAGATAGATAGATAGATGATAGATAGGGCAAGCTTACATGAATGATATAAGTGGTAGTTGTCCTGGGCAGAGGAATTTCAGAAAAGTATAACTTTCTTTATAATTTTATGCATGGTTCACATTTTCTCTATTTCTGATTGTATTATAAATCTAGTGGCCTATGATTGTGTTAGAAAATGATCACGGAGG
>RJWM01026611.1:0-27962 GCA_004363535.1 Dasyprocta punctata
TGAATCACAAAGTTCAAAGATGAGTTTGTCTCAGACTGAAGCTGAATGAACAATTATTTTGAGTCAATGAGGACAATGAGGTCAGAAAATTTATTTTTATACCCTGATATAGGGAGGAGAAGGTTATATTTTTAGCATTGCTTTGGATTTTCCCATTTAATTCCATTTGACTTATACTCTGCCAATTTTCAAGAACACATGTTTTTTCTATAAGAAAGCTAAACAATTCAGTATTACTAGCTTATCTAATTTGATGTAGTATCATAGCAGACATATTAACCATTCTTTTTCAACATCTACTTTGCACATGGTGGCTAATATCTCAGTGATTTTAAGTAGTACTAACATCTTCTGGATAAAATTTTTGCTATATGGACAACAGCATTAATTTTGGCTACAGTGTTCAGCCCTGAATTGGAAATTAATACAGAAAAAAATCTTCTAACAAACCATGGCTTTTTGGAAATTGAGTAAATGTCACGAAATCCTGATGGTCCTTCCAGCATCTGAATAGTTAGCTACATCAATATTTCTGATTGACTCACAGCACTGTCTGGTAGAATTGAGTCAGTTGTGGTTCGTTAAGAAAACAAAAGGCACCCTATGTATCATGTGTCTAAAGTATATGATAAAGAATTAGGAGTTTACATTTCTACTTAAGAACAGAAGAGAATAGAGGTTAGGGGAGCTTCAAGAAAAAGTTGGGACAGCGCCAGGTGGAAGCCAGGTGGAGGTCTCGTGCCTGGCCGAGCAGACAGTGCCTGACCAAGGACCATTAGAACTTCAGGGGGCCGCTGTGCGTGTGGGTGACACGCCAAGTGTGAGCTCCCTGCGGAGACTGCTGAGCCATTAAAGTTGATTTGCTCAAGAGGAAAAAAAAAAAAAAAAAAAAGTTGGGAGAGCTGCCTGTGGAAGTTACAGAAGTCTCAGACTGAAGCACTTAAGCAGTTGGTTAAAGGTTCTGTGTAGCAGCTGCTGCGATTACCTGGGGCCTCTGGAGTGGGCCTGTGGTGTAACTGAAGCCACTGAGCCAGCGGTTCTTCAGAGCCTAACTCCAGCTGCACTTTTGGCTGCAGTGATATCCAAAGAAGAATGGTTTCCTCTTCTTCAAGGGTCCTTTCCTGGGCAGACTCAAACCTAGGACTACTTAGGAATTCTGACACACAGGAAGTTCCCACTTTCTTTGATGAAGTGCACAAGAAATTGTGTTCATCAGCATCCCAACACTGGGACAAAATATCTAAAGAAATCAAAAAGGGAAGATTTCTTTTGGCTCACAGTTCCAGAGGTTTTGTCCCACAGTTGGCTGTGGCTCCATTGCAAGCGAGGCAGAACATCATGGCAGAAAGGTGTGGCGGAACAAAAGTGCTCATTTTATGGCAGCCAGAAAGCAAAAAGGGAGAAGGGGCTAGGAAGGGGTGGGGGATAAAGTATTCCCTTCAAAATCATGTCTCAGTGACCTGTTTCTTTCAAGTAAGCTTCCCCTCAAAAGTTTCTACCACGTTCGTGTAGTGCCACCACCTGGAGCTGACAACACTAACACAGGAGCCTTTGGGGAATAGTCCAGAGTGAAACTTAACACAGCCCTCTTTAAGGGGTTGTTGAATGCCCAACACACCACAAGCAACACAGCACATGCTCTCATTTCATGCATTGCTTTCCAAAATAATGCTCACAGTAAGGTATTATTGCCTTTTAAAAAGTTTGCTTTCCATTAAAAGCGGGGAGTTTTGTGGAAAAGAAAAGGTGTGCGAAGCACAGCATATTTCAATCCTGGGTGGAAATTAACAATGAACAATAGTGCAAATAAGGCACTCGAAAGCTCTAGGGGAAAAATATATTTGACCTTTTTTTAACCCAACGTTTTCACTTTTTAAATTAAATAATCCTTTTGTCCTTTTCTGCATAATACTTGCTAACAAGGTCCCTATTCAGAAGATGCATTGTTGGCATCTTTAAAGATTATTAAACAAATTTATAGCTAAACAAAGACTACAATTACATTTACTTCTCTCTCTTGACACTGTACTAAAGCCACAACATTGGGATATTTTAAGGTATCAAACCCTCTCAAAACAAAAGGAACTGGAAAGAAAACTTCAGAGATAATGTATTTCAAAAGTTTTCAAAGGAGTAACAGTGCTAAAATTAATAACTGGGGGATGCCATTTAAAATATTTAAGAACTAACATGATCTGGACACTGGCTAATCAGAAAAGAGATGAAGACAGTTTTTAAGTGAGTCCTGGAGGCTCCTGCTGGACCACAGAATAACCCTGTCATCAATGGGCGAATGGCAGCACCAGCATGAATTTGTCCAAACTGTGGGAAGTGAGGGCCACTCGGTAAGCCAGGGAGGAAATTATTTATGAATTACACAGAAGCGTTTTGATCATTTAATGACTGGTAAACCTTAAAAAGAAAAAAAAAGAGTTCTAATTAGGAAGAGAAGATGAAAGACAAATCCTCTTTGTGTAAATTGGCACCTCAGTATACCAAGAGGTTCTACTGAGCTTAGCAGGAAACTATATAGCATATACACATTTTATGAACTACAAAATGTTGTTCCCATACTAACTATTATTTTCTCTATAGTGGCCACATGTAATAGATCTTCAATGTTTGGTTCCTAAAATTAAGAAAAATGTTGGGTCTTTTCCCCTATTCCTCTGAAAGAATACATATATCAGAATTATTTACTGCTCACTAAAAATAATGAAAAATATATTTACAGCAAAAAATACATTCTCAGTGAGCAAGCTAGTCTTTTTTGATCCAATACTGTGAACTCAAAAGCTCAAGTGTGTTTGTCAGAAAAGACTCCTATATTCTGGAATTACCTTGATCCAAACAGTAGTTGCTTTTTCACACACACCTCTACCCATTCTCCTCCAAAATACACACATGCGCACACACACACACACACACACACACCACATATCTGTCATCTTTGCCTCTAAAAGCACATTGGCTTATTACTCATCATACTACCCACAGCTAAATATTATTTTATTGGGTGGGGAAAAGGAAGATCAGTGTGTGTTATTTTGCTCCTGAAGTTTTATTTCTTCTTCTACAAAATAACTCACTTCATGCAACATTCTTTACTTCAGTTTGAAAATATACAGCAAAACTTAACATTGCTGTTTAGTTAATGATGATTGGACTTGAATACTTAGCATTTTCATGGTGCTAAATTGCAATAATTCAGAGATGTTAAATCATCTAGCTCCTTGTTAGAGGGACCACTAAGGGGAAAGATTAACTGAGGCAGCGGTTAAAAGTTAAATCAGTTAACTATCCTGTAAGCTCAACATGCTAAGTGTTAGCTCTATACCTATGCTGGTGCTGTTCACCAAATAGAATGATGCTTTTTTCTCTGACCTTTTAAATTTTATTCATCCTTGAACAGACTCAAATTCCAATTTACTGATAAAAGTTTTCTTTCTAACGCTTAACCTATTGATCACTCACTATCCTGTTATTCTACAAGACTTAACTTCTATATTCCATATTTTGGCTTAAAGCTAAAAATGATCTTGAACTGTTGTCTGCACTTTCTATCAGTATGGACCAGTCTTCCTATGAGATTGTGAGTCTTTTAAGAGACTGTGTCTGGCCAAAAAAATTTTACTGGGTGTGTTAATTAGGATTCAACCAAGAAGTGACATAGCTATGCAGGGGATTGCTTAGCTCGATTGTAAGGGCTGGCTAAGCAAGTTCAAAGTCATTTGGACAGGCAGCCAAACAGGGAAGATGAACAGTTTGAAGCACACAGGTCAAACTGATGATTCCTGTTCATAGACAATAGACTTTTTTAGGATTGACCAGAAAGGAAGATTCAGGAGAAAAGGAAAAGCAATTATGGAACCTGTAGCTATATAGAATGTTTACTTTAGGGAAAACCTAAGCACAATTTTTTATAAAAGTTTTCCAACTGATTAAAGCAAGTCTACATAGATAGTCTTCTTTTCCAGTAATTTAAAGGCAGTTGATTAAGGGCTTTAATCACAATGGAAAATTCATTTACAGCAGCACCTAGATTAGTGTTTTAAAGTCTAGAAGAAGTCACATGTATGCTGCAAAATGACTGTTACCTTTCTTCTCTCATGAGATGATAACCCTTGTAATCTACCATAACATGTCACATACAAGATAGGCAGTTCTGAAGACTGTTATTCAGTGTACTCAGACTGAGCCTCCAAAAAGTCATCTAACTGAACATGTGGTATATAAGAGATAGAGGGCAAAACTGCTGTATTTAAAAGGAAATAAAGTCTTTCACAAATAAAATAAACATGTTTCTAACTCCCTAATATGTGGCTGTATGCTAGGTACATAATATGTGCCCTGTAAACACTTGAAGAAATAAAATAGTTGGTGCCATTGACTAATTTCTATCCAATTTGATTGTGATGGCTTTGAGGACAATAGTTCAGATAAGGGCATTGTTTTGTCTGCATAAAATGATCTGATGGGAAGAAATAGTTAATAGAAGCATTGTGTTTTTCCTCTCACTTATTTCTGCATGCTGAATGATTACTTCTGAAAGCAGCCTAAAATGTTCTAATTATGTTTGATAGTACATTTGTTCAGCCAAGTAATTCAAATTCGCAGCATGACAATCAAAATTATCAAAATAATTAGAGAAATAGTGATAGATTGATAGTGCTAGTCATTCATTCAATAAAATTAGCTAAGTTTTTCTATGTGCTATCATACTTCCATATCTTACAGATACAACTGAGGACATATAAACATTTCTTCACACATAGGACATGTGTTTTGTGGGAGGTAAGTGAAATCTTTAAATGAACAGTTTAATATATAAAATATCAGTTAATTGGGGCAGATGAAATAACTGGTGGTCCTATGTAAGGAATGGGAAGAAACTCAGCAGAAAACCAAATCACACCTTCCTGTGAGCCAGGGGGAACAGGAATCACAAAAAACCAAATCACACCTGCCTGTGAGCCATGGGGAACAGGAAGAGACTCAGCAAGAAGTCGAACAACTTCCCGTGAGCCAGCCAGTGTGCTGGCTGGGAAACCAGAAGAACATTCCCTCCTCCACCTTCTGCATGGTAAGCAACTGACTGATTCAGAGGAACTCAGGATAATCAGGTTGAGATGATAGCAAATGAGGTTAGGGGAATAGCTTGATGCTTGTATCATTTGATAGATTTTGCAGACCTGGGGCTGGTGGTTTGGGCATCTATTTGGAGGATGGCAGTGTGCATTGTGGCAACTGTGGGGAATTTTCTTCTGTCTTGTTTTTGAAATCAAATTATTTTGCTTCATTTTACTATTTTGTTTTATTCCTGTATCTGATAATCTGAGCAACTATTTGGACGATAACAATATACAATATCAAAACCATTGTTAAATTCCTATCATCTTGTTTTGAAAACCTATATAACTATTGCTTTTCTGTTTGTTTGTTTTGGGGTTTTTCATTTTGCTTTTGTTGTCATTTTTTAGGTTTGTTTGTTTCTTCCTTTTTCTTTTTTTTCTTTAAAATAAATAAATAAATAAACAAACAAATAACCGATGGCCTAAAATTTATAGTTTCTCGTGGTCTTGATTAAAATTTTTTTAAAACCATAAACTCAGCAAATAATAAGAAATTAATTAGGTGCATTTATTAATATTTCTTTTAAATAGAAAAAGAAATTATAAGTTGTGCCAATCTGATGTGTTGGTTAATATTATGGGTCAGCTTGACTGTACTAATGGATGCCCACAGAACTGGTTAAACATTATTTCTGAGTGTGTTTCTCGAAGAGATTATCTTCTGAATCTGCACACTGAGTAAAGATGTTCTTGCCTCACCAACATGGATGAGCATCATATAATCCCTTGGTTCCACTTAAAATAAAACAGTGAAGGAAAACAAAATTTACTTTCTCCTGCAGGGCTGGGGCATTGATCTTTTCTTGATCTCTTTTGGGACTCCAGATTCCCAGGCCTTACATTCCAAGACCTAACACCAGCAGTCCCTCAGTTTCTCAGGTCTTTGGTCTTCAGGTTGTATCAGCAGCTCCAGAACTCTCCAGCCTTCAGACTCAGGGTGAGCTAGGCTGCCATAGTTTTGGATTTACAGCTTGCAGATGGCAGATCAAATTTTTGATCTCTATACTCAGTGAAACTTCTGAAAATAAATCACCTTTTATATATCTATGTCTGATGATTATGAGAATTATTTGATAAAATTTTGTTATGTTTTCAATATTAAAATGCTAATTTAGGTTTTATTCTGATATGATTAAAATATGTTTTTTCTTAGAAAAAACACTTAGAAATGTTTTGTTTTGACTTCATAGCTATTTATTGGGAAAGTCGTGTAAATTTTTGTAGTATATTATTAGCTTTTGGGCTAAAACAGACAAAACAATATGTTCTACAAAACGCCCATCAAAGCAAAAAAATTTTTTTTTTCATTATATAGGTGGTTACATGATGTGATACACATCACTTAACAGAAAAAATCCTTAAAAAGATTTCACCATTGTACAAACATCATAGATTTGTCCTACACCAACCTCGATAATATAACCTGCTAAACACCTAGGCTATATGATATATGTTATATATTTATATTGCATATTTTATAATATATATTGCTCACAAGTTCACAGTGAACAAAACAACATGTGATTAGATAAAGCATAAGGAAAAATGATGAAATCACATGACATGGTATACCAAGATGCATGAAGCTGTACTCATCATACTACAGTTTACTGTCTTATAGTAAACATTTTTATAAGTAGAAGGAGTAAATTTTGAAATAGTAATAAAAACATAGGATAGTTAATACAGAACCAGTAACTTGTTATCATTGTCAAGCATTATGTACTACATATAATGGTACGTGTTATATTTTTTGACTATGTAGATTTGTTTATATGCTCATCACTACAAGCATGATAACCTGCTACACTAAGATGTTAGAATGCTAAGAAATCACTAAGCAACAAGAATTCTTTCATCTCTGTTGTAGCTCTATGATAGTACCACCAGAAATGTAATCCATTATTGACTGAAATGTCATGATGTGGCACGTAACTGTATCAGCACTTTTACCGTGATAGAACAAGATTTTGATTTTGATAAGACATCAATGAGAAATGAATCTTTTATTTGTTTTATACAGCTGGTGGAGAGAAATAATCTTCCATAGAGTTCAGTGCTTTATATTTCAAATTGTATTGCTTCCTACTGCCCTTGTATTCTTATGCCAGCCACTGTGATTGCACTCAAATTGGCATAAGACTTCTGTCTCTGCATCCCTGTCCTACAAACGACAAATACAGTCCCAGCTCAACTCCCTGTTAATTAGACTTCAACAGTGCTTGTTGCCACTAAAATACCACATGACAAGGAGAGAAATATGGTGCATAATTGCAATTTAAAATAATCTTATTTTGATAATCTTCATAAAATTCAGAGGTAAATGAGAGACTCAGTTTTAAAAAAAAAAAGCCAAGGTTAGCTGTACAGTTTAACAGGAAATTTACTTATTTATCTGAAATATTTTGTTAATTAATGCTGCAGTATCTTCACTTTCTTCTCTGATAACAGTTCATTTTGCTGATCTTCCTCAGTCATATAATTACTTAGGTCACATTGTTGAATAATGTATTGCCACAGACAAAGGAGGACATGAAATCACTCAGTCTCAAATCCAGGACCTTCGTCTCATCCTAACCTTTGGAAGATGAAAAATATGTTAAATATGATACTATGGTTGAAATAGTGTCATGTTTCTGTCTTTCTTCCCTATCCTACCCCATTGGTAGTACCCCCACTTCCTCTATAGTGACTAAGTAGTGCTATTATGTTGTGGGAAGGAGATAGCAGAGATAAGTGAGAAAAATTTTTTCCTTGTTTTTCTTTTTAAAAAATAAATTCTTAAAGTGACCTGGTAAAATGAGATAACTATTTCTTACATCAAAAATCAGAGAAATGGAAGACTTCAGAGAAGGTGGCAAAGCAGGAAGCAGCAATAAATCAACCTCTCCAAGATTCACAATCAAGACAGTGGAAAATAACAACTTGGGGAAGGAAAGAAGGAGAGAAATAGATCACTGGGTCCCAGAAAGGACCTGAAAGGAAAATTGGAGTCTACAGAGAAATTGAGGAGACAGCCCACAATGCAGAAAAAGAAAGGGATAATTTACACTTTAGCCCTGGCTTCTGGCTCATGGCATGAGAAAGGAAGATTGAATCTACAGAGACACGATGAAATCTAGTGACATTAGAGACCTCCAGGGAGAAATGCACCAATGAAACCAGCAGTGGACTCTGTGTGTTACCACAACTGATGAGCAACTCCAGTCCAAGTGTCTGCCCATATCTTCTGGAGGGACTGCTTGTCAGATACCATTGTAGGGAAGAGGCAACTGAACCTGGGACTCAGAGCATCCATCGGTGGATTGGTTCATCAGAGGGCTGCAGGGACAACCATGGGAGATGCCCATGGTTGGGGAGCCATGGGCAGGCGGGCAAGAGACCACCAGAGTGTTATAAGTTAAATGACTCAGTCTCCAACCCCACAAGCAAAGGGCAGGTTCAGCCTAAATTTTCATGGGCATGAAAGTCTCAGGACCAGCACCATGCCCTGATCCTGTTGCCAGTTTGCTGGGATTATCCAGCCCAAATCCAAACTCTGACGGCCTCATTTGTCTAGCAGTGAGAACAGAGTCACACCTTGAGTTGGACAATGCCACAAAACTATAGACTCAAGAAGATCATCACGGTCTTGAAACTACAGAGAAGCCTTTCTTATTTTTTCTTTGCTTTCGGGTTGTGTGTGTGCGCGCACACATGCAGGTGTGTATGTGTGTGTGTGTTTTGTTTCTTTATTTTCCTAATTGTTTTTGCTCCTTTGTGAGAGTGGACATTGTATTTTTTGTTTTGTTTTGTCTCTGTTTTTGTTTTTTTTTTCATTATTTCCTCCCCTCTTGTCTTCTTTACCAGTTTTCTGAAGCTTAGATTAACTTCCTCTGCCCTTCCCCCTTACTTCTAATCTCTTTTTCTTCTCTTATTTCTCTATGTTCTCTTCTTTTCCTTTTTAATATTTTCCCTTTAGAGTAAAATCCTATTGAGTGAATATTTACTGTATGCAATTTTCTGATTTGTCTTAGATTTTGTTATATATCTACAAATCTTGTATTTAGGGTTAAAGGTGGCAAAGTGACAGCAATCACAGTTTTTCATTTTCCAGGATGTGTGTGTGTGTGATGCTATTGTTGACTTTGATTGTGCTACTTTCACTAAGGTGGCATAGTTGCTCTGATCAATTGATCATCCTTGTATGACAAAATTTAAATAATCTGGGGGACATAAAAATTACTACAGCCGGGCGTGGTGGCGCACGCCTTTAATCCCAGCACTCCGGAGGCTGAGGTAGCTGGAGCGTTGTGAGTTCGAGGCCGGGTTGGGCTACAACGTGAGCACAAGGCCGGCCTGACCTACATAGTGCGACCCTGCCTCAAAAAACTAGAGCTGGGAGTTTGGCTCAGTGGCTTAAGCGCCTGTCTGGTGGACGTGGACGTGAGGCTGTGAGTTTGATCCCCGGTGCCACCAAAAAAAAAAAAAAAAAAAAGAACTTCAGTTTGCCTAAGGCAAATTGAGGTGGAAGAAATCAAAATTCAGTCAACTGTATGTTCTGAAATAATAGTGGAAGTAACTAAGCAGATGAATGACTCTCTAGAAAAAAAAACAGAAATAATTACACAGAAAATTAAAAAGATGATGACCATAATGAAGGACATGGTTAGTGAATCTAGAGTAGATACAGATAAAAAAAATAGAGAAGTTTAAGAAAGTAGTGGAAATCATGAATGCCCAACATAGGGAAAGACTAGATTCCATAAAACAGATTCAAACACATATCCAAGAGATTATAAATTCTATTGAAAGTAATTGCAGTGGAATAAACCAACATAAAGATAGAATATCAGATCTAGAAGATGAGGTTGAGGTTAGAAATCATCAAATGAAAGACTTCTTAAAAATAATAAGGAACCATGAAAAAATCAATCCTACATCTGCTAGGTTATGCAAAGAAGAATAACACAAGATTAATTGAAATCAATGAAAAATCAGAAGATAGCACAAAAATATTTTAAAAAGTATTCATAGAAGTAATAGCAGAAAATTTTCCAAGAATGCAAAAAGAATTTGATATACAGATAACTGGGGCCTACAGGAGATACAGAAACAATTCCAGACATACTCAGCTACCTTATCTTTCACAAAGAAGCCAAAAACCTTCACTGGAAGAAAGACAGCATCTTTAATAAATAGTGCTGGGAAAACTGGATTCCCACATGCGGAAGATTGAACCTAGACCCATAGCTTGCACTAAATTAACATTAAAATGGATCAAAGATCTAAATATAAAAACAGAAGCACATAGTCAGATGTGGTGGCATGACAGAGGAACATAGCAGAAGAGAAAGAGCTCACGGTAAGGCAACAGGAGATCGAAAGAAATCAGGAGAGGAGTGGACTAACCACTGATGAGTACCACATCCCCATGGGCCAATCACTTCCCCAAAGCCCCACCTAGGAACACATGAGGCTTTAGGATGACATCTAAATGTAAACCATCACACTCAGTCCTTGGCCTCCAAAAGATGTACGAGCATCCATTTATGCAAAATGTGTTTAGTCCATCTCTAAGAGCTGCCAAAGTTCTAATAGTTTCACCATTACTTTAAAGTCCAAGTCTGGTCTCCTTTGAGATTTAAGAGAAATTCTTAGTTTTGAGCCCCTATAAAAATGAAAAGAAAATTAAGCACTGCTAATATAATGGTACAGGGTAAACAGTCCCACAACTTGTAGATAGCTACAAAGAAAGAAAACCTGCCAGGTAGGTTACGAATTTCATTAAACTGTAACAAAGCCAAGGGCAAGTATCGTCAATCCATACTTTCTGAACTGCAGAGATTTGTGCCAATATGCCTTTTTAAATTAATATTGGTTTATTGTCCCAAGGCATAAGAAATTTGTTCATTCCCTAGGCCTCTATTTATATGTCTATGCCATAGCAGAACAAGTAAAAAACAAATATACCAGTACCTATTATGTGCTAAACTCTCTGTGAGGTAACCCATGGGTTCTTTGTATCTTAAAGATCTGTAACAAAATACTTTTAAAAATTTTGACCAATTCGTTCTTCACTTGCTATTCTAATGAGTTTCTGTCAGAAATAATGTCCAAAGAGAGAATAAACCCGAAGCATCATGACCTTAATCATCTACACCCAGAATTTGTATCTGAGAGCAAATAGCCTATTAGAGGCAAACTTAGTTTTTCTTCGCAGCTGAAAGCCACATCGCCAAATCTGTAACTTCTTTAGACACTTTTGTATAGTAAAGTTAAAAAGTATGAATGATTATGATATAACTCATTATGTCTGGTATTTATGCTTATAAAAATATATAACCTACTCTCATGTATATGGATATTTTCATGCCCTTAAAGTTATTTAATCAGAACATTAAGTCATAGAATTTATTTCTCTATCTAAATCTCTCCTTAATCAAAAATGAGTGGTGACTGAACAATGGAAACCAAAGCCTTATCAGTCACTTTGAGCTAGAATGCTGAGACATTAATATAAAATTAAGAGACTCTTGGGGAACTTTCCAAGATTTCACTGAAAAGAAACAGCTTTTGATGGATTCAGAACCATTACTTTCCCCTTCATTTTGAATAATTATGTATCTATCAATGGAAAGTGAGTTACAGAATGTCATTTGGTCAGATTCAGTCATCGTGATGCAGTCGTTCATAAGGCCATTTGTCCCTGCTATGAAACAAACACGATTCTGAGAACAGCAATGAATACAAATGTAAAACACACCAAAAATAATCATTATAAAAGTGTACTTCCTGCACATATAAAATGAATACTTATGAGCCAATTTTTTACCTTTTGATAATAAAATTGAAGCTTCATTTCTGAAGCATAAATAAAAATTAAAAATATAGTAAATCTTAAAACTCACTTTAAAACTGCCCTTTAAAGTGTAACAATACAATTTCTATGAATCTATTCAGAGAAAAGACTTAGAATCTATCCAGTAGAATCTTTTCAAATTGTTCAAAAATACTTAGAATCTTAGTTTTTATCAGAGAGCTACTTTTAAGAAACAAAATTTTACAAACACACTAAATGCCTGTCACTAAAGATGAATCTGTAAATTATGGATAACCCATACAATATCATTCATTTCTTAAAAATCCTATCTTCAAACAACTACTAATATTTTAGATAAATGTTCATGATATAATGTTAAATGAAAAAACATATAATAATATTTTAATATTAATATTCATAAATGTGTGGAACAGGTTAAATGGAAATAAGTTAAAAAAAACAGGGCTTCTCACTGAATAGTAAAATTATATAATTGCCTTCATTCATTACTACACATTGTATATATTTCATATTATGAACACATAATACTTTTATTCAGCATAAAATACCTATTTTAAAATTAATCTTTTCTAAATGTAACATTTAAATATTATAAACAGTAAGAACTACCTTCATGAAAAATCCTGGAACTAAATTGTAAATGTTTATTTAAGAGCCAGGCATGATAGTACACACCTATAATCCCAGCGCTCAGGAGGCTGAAGCAGGAATATTTCCATGAGTTTTTTAGGCCAGTCTAAACTATATAATGAGTTCATAGCCAGCTTAAAGTACATAGAAAGACCCTGTCTCAAAAATAAACAAAAAAAATTATTACAAAAGCCTTAAATTTACATGCTAAATTTATTAGGCCAATTGCTGTTCCTTAAGGTTGTTATTTCATTTAGTTAATCATTTCAAGTGCTTAGTACCCCAAGGATTATGGATTTGGGGGGGTTCCTTTGTCCTATATTTTCATCATTAGCTTTCTCCCACCCTCTAGAGAGTCTATTTTTTTCCTTTCCGTTAGTATTTTGTCAGTAATCTTTAACCAACATCAGCTTCTTGCTTATTTACTTAAGATTCAGTTGCTAATTACTAACAGCATTTTCCAATGTGACATGCTTGAAAAAAAATTCTTAATGACTTAAACGCAGTTTACTATCTCTCGTACCTCCCAACTTGGAGAATCAAACTTACACATGGGTATACTGTGACAAGTACTGCTGTACATGAACCTATATAACTCAAGTTAATTTTCCCCAAACTTTTATTTTTCCACAGAATACTCTCCTAGAATTTGTCTTTTAGAAACCTCTAGAACTAGCAATCTAAGCTAGTGCTGAGCAAGTTTAATATGCCCAGGAATTACCAGGCATTGTTGAAATTCATGAATGGGACCTGTAAGTTGGGGTGGGGTCTGAGATCCTGCCCCCTTAACAATCTACAGTACTCCCAGGTTGCCAACCATACTGTGAGTCCAGGACAACAGCTAACTTGCTTTAGGAACAAGGCAAAAGACTAAAGTAGTCAGAATACACACACACATGCACACAATGTTTCCCTGTAAAATAGCATTCATTTTTCAGATATTTATTGAACATACAGATACTATATGGGGCATGGTTTCAGATGAATACCAATTAAACATTAGATCTATGAAAAGAAAAATTGTTTTTATTAGTGAAATAGCTTACTTCATTTTTCCACAAAGGAGTTTTCAGAAACTGAACCACCTGTCACTCAATGGGTACTTAACATTAAATGTCGGTCTAGGCAATGCCCTCAGCTGTGAGGCACCCAGGTGACAACTTATTTGGATGAAGCACCTTATTTACTACCAGCATTTCTATTCCTCTGAGTTCAAACTGTCTTGTATGTTAGCTTTGATCCTGAGAGTTAACTCTGCATACAGGTGAGTTCTTACAATGTTTCTCTGTGTCCAACTAGACTAAATTCATGAGGGTGAAAATATTCTAACATGTCTTTGTACTCAAATGGCCCTCGATAAGTACTCATACAGAAAAATAAACAGTATTAGAGAAAATATAGGGAAAAAGATGGCTGGTTAAAAGTAACACAGCAGAGATCCTACCATGTTGGACAGAGGGGTTCCAACCAGAAGACAACTAGCCTGCCTTCCTGGTGAGTGTGCATGACCAGCGCAGACTCCAGGAGGAGAAAGAGATGTGCCTCTCGTAGGCCTACAGGCATGCAGTCTAAGTATCAAGCACTCCTGTCCCACCTCACCCCATAAGCAACCTGCTGGTTCAGTGGACTGGCTAAGTTGATAGCAACTATGGTACATAAAGCAACTAAATGTTTGTATTGTTCAGTTGATTTTGTAGGCCTGGAGCCAGCAGTCTGAGCATCTCTTGGGAAGATGATAGTATGCAGTGTAGCAAATATGGGGGATTCTCCTCTGTCTTGTCTTTGAGGCCAATATTGTTCTCATTGTTTTGCTTTATTCTGATTAATCTTTTTTGCTTTATTTCATACTCTGTTTTTATTGGTTGTATTGTGTTTTGTTTTGGGTTTGATTTTACTATACCTATTGGAATGGTCAACTATTCTGAAAGTAAAAGATATACTATAGTAGCTATTGTTTTCCTAGTATTTTTCTTTGAAGTTCTGTATCAGTTCTACTGCTTTGTTTTGATTGACTTTGTTCTGTTATGTTTTATTAGATTTTACTATCTTTAAAATAAAAAAGTAATATAGCAAAAGCCACATGTAGTGGCACACACCTGTAATTCCAGCCCTTGAGAAGCTGAGGCAGCAGGATTACTAGGAGTTTGGGGCCAGTTTGGGTTGCATGGTGAGACTCTGTCTCAAAAAACCAATAGTTGTGGTAATAATAATAATAATAGTATAAAATGAACACTATCTTATGTTCAAAATCAGTTAGGAAATGGAAGAAATACTTCCTTTCAAAAGTTTTACAGGAAAAACAAAAAACTTAGTTCAAGAAGAAATGTTCAGAACCATCTGAAAGAAGTTCAACAGTATTGAACACATAAAAAGTGAACAGAAGGATATAACTTATAATGTCATTTTCATCAATCCAAACGAAAGCACAAATAGATTTCCACTTTTAGGAAATCTTTATTGTAACAAATTATACACAACATAAAATACCATTTTGTCCATTTTTAAGCATATATACTTTGGCATTAAACATATGCATTTTCATACAACCATCATCACCATCTATCTGCACAACTTCTTCATCCTCAGTGGAATAGAAAGCCTACATCCACTGAGGACTAATTCTCATTACACCCCCAACTCTCAGCCTGTAGCAGCACCGTTCTATTTCCTATCTTCACAAATTAGACTACAATAGATATCTTATACAAGTCAAAGTAAGAGATATTTTTCCATTAGTGACTGGCTTATTTCCCTTAGCATAATGTCTTCAAGCTTTGTTCATATTCTAGTATATGCAAGAATGTATTTTATTTTAAAGCTTAAAAATAATGTTATATATCCATATTTTGTTTATCCATTCATTGATTGATGAATACTTTTGATTATTATGAAAAGTGCTGTTATAAACACAGGTGTACAAACACATGTTTGAACCCTGCTTTTCATTCTTTTCTATATATACCCAGAAGTGGAATGCTGAATTACATGGCAACTTTGTGTTTTAATTTTTTAAAGAATCACTATATTGTTTTCCACAGCAGCTGTGTTATCATACATTCCCAAATGCAATAAGACAGTTTCAATTTTTCCACATCCTTACCAGTGCTTCTCATTCTTCTGTTTTTTGATAATATCTATCCTAAAATATGAAAAGTGGTGTCTTACTGTGATATTAATTTTTATTTCCCTAATGATTAGTAATGTTCAGCATCTTTTCTTGTGATCATTATCCTTTGGGCAAATTTCTGTTCAAATGGTTTTCTCATTTTTATTTGGGTTTTAGTTAGTGCTGAGTCATAGATATTTTTCCATATTTTGGATACTAATCATCAATCAATAAATATATGATTTGCAAATTATTTCACCCCATAGATTGCTTTTTCACTTTGCTAATAATATTGTTTGTTTTTAATTTTGGTAAAGTAAAATGTATTTTTCTTTTGTTGTCTGTTTCATATTTTTAACTGGTCAGCTAATTTTAAACTTTATGTACAAAAATACATAAGAAAGAATAAGTAGGGCATTTCTGAAGAAAAGCTTATAAATGAATAGTAAAATAAATAGCAATAAAAAATTTAATTATAGAAAAATGTAATAATACAATTTACTTGCAAGCAGCATAATCTTGATCCAGAAAAATAAAACAGGTACACTAATGTATTATAGTGAAAAATTCCCAAGTATATTATTATACAATTAAAAATTTATTACAAGTGTAATATTTCAAATCAATTATCAGTGTTGAGAAAACTGAATAACCATTTGAAGAAAAAGTTGAAGTCCTATTTCACATATTTGATCAAAAAGAACTTCAAATTGATCAACAATTTCAGTGTAAAAGTAATTCAAATGTGAAATTGAAACCAAAAGATACTAAAGAAACATAGAAAGATATTTTTATAGTGTAATAGGAAGAGCAGCCTTCCTAAGCTTATTACGAAACCACAAAACTGTAATAAAAGCTACACTAAAGATATTTAGTATTCATTTAAGATGCCTATACAGTCTTCTGTTCTCAGCAAGAAGACTGATTCTCTTGAAAATAAGAATTAAAAAGCTGACACAATATCTTTATATACAACTTTTTATACAACTTTTTGAAAGTGATGATTTTTGGAAATTACAGACAATATTTGAAGAATTATGATCATTGAAAGAAGGTAGTATATATTCATACTCAAGCTAATGTAATGTACATATGCAAGGTGACTCTTTAGTGCTGTGTGTGGGAAAGAAAGGAATACAGCCTAATCAGAAAACAGCAGCTGGCAAGGCTGAGGAAGTCCTGGTGGAAGTGGAGCTGTCCAAACAGATGAGGCCTGAGGAGTAAAATTCTAACAATAGAACCTCAGAGAACAGGGCCTGAAATCTAAATGCAAATTTCTCTCCCAATATTCCCTGCTTCTTCAGCTGCATATCTGTGGGATAAGACCCCCAGAGATCCCCATAGAAAACAGCAGGTGGGAAACACAAGTTGGAGCTCAAAGTCAACCTCCAGGCCTTCAGTTAAAAACCAAAAGAGATAGCAATAGGAGTGAAGGGTGTCAGACTGCTACAAGGGTCACTAAGGTATAGACTAAAACCCTTATCTGTTTTTCATGGCCTTGGAGCTAAGACTAGTTTTGACAGTTTTACAGGATAAAAATGAAGATGTAAAGGTGCTGTTACATAACACTTGAAAATTACATGAAATTGGAATTTTGCTGCTGATAAAGTTTTATTGGCTCATAGACAAGGCTTTTCATTTACATGTGGTCTGTTGCCTATTTTTCTGTGACAGCAGTAAGCTGGAACAGTTGCGACACAGACTGCAAGGCTCACAAAATTGGAAGTATTTACTATCTGGCCTTTTATAGGAGAAGCTTGTTGACTTATGGCCTAGAACTAAGAGTAGAACTGCAATAAATAGATCGGTCCTTATAAGCTAAAAAACAACTATTGACACAATCAATGTGATTGACCAGAAAAAAAAATTAACCTTCATCGGAGGTAATAACATTATTCAGAACCAGCCGGGCATGGTGGTGCACGCATTTAATCCCAGCACTCGGGAGGCTGAGGTAGGAGAAGCGTTGTGAGTTCAAGGCCGGCTTGGGCTACAACACAAGTGCAAGGCCAGCCTGAGCTGCATAGTGCAACCCTGCCTCAAAAAAACTAGGGCCAAGAGTTTGGTTCAGTGGCTTAAGTGCCTGTCTGGCAGACGTGAGGTTGTGAGTTCGATCCCTGGTACCATGGAAAAAAAAAAAAAAGAAAAAAAGGAAAAAAGAGAAGAAAGAAAGAAAGAAAAAAAACATTATCCAGAACCACCATAATTGTTCAACACAATATTCAGGATCCTGGAGAAATTTCAAAAGTCTACTAAAAAAAAGTGATGCGGCAAAAATAAAAATAAAGAAACAGTGATATATAACCTTTAGTTATAAATGTTACCAGGTAAGAACTTTTTCTTTAAAAAAGTCTGATTGATATATTTAATTAATCAAAGGAAAAGAGAAAGACTTTAACAGATATTTGAATTTTAAAAAAAAAAGTCAAATGAAAATTCTAGAAACTCAAAATATTATGACTAAATTGAATAATTGCAAATATGTGTCTAATAGCGGTTTGGACACAGAACAAGAGTAACAACTAGAAAGCAGAATTAGTGCATTAAATCACAGAAGGGGAAAAAGTTAAAAACCACAGAAAAAAAGAACAAAATAGATGTGGTAAAAACCTCTAATTATATGCAATTTGTGGTCCGAGAATAGAGAAACCATGACACAGAATCATTAGAATACTTGGACACTGACAAACACCTAACTCCATTTTCAAGAATCTCCACAAATCCCATGGTCAGCCTACTTCATTCCAAATACAAAGAGAATAGCTTCAGAGAAAGGCAACACACTACTTTCGAAAGAAAAAAGAGTAAGTTAACTAATGAATCTCCAGTTATAACAGTGAAAACTTTAACTTGCTGAAAAGAAACACCAATTTAGGATTCTTTTCTGAACTACTGTACTTCAAGAATAAAGATAAAAATGTTTTAAACAAAATCAGTCAGAAGCAGACTTACACCAAAGGAAAACTAAAAGAAGTTCTTCAGGAAGAAGAAAAACAGTCCCAGATGGAAGGGCAAAATGGAAAAAGAAAAGTGAAAAAATCAGAAAGCATAAAACTATGGATTAATATGAAAATATTAATACTTTGTAAAGGTAGTTCAAAAAGTGGAATAAATTGCATGACAATTTTTAACATAAAAGGCAAGGTATGCAAGACACAGATTGAAACTCTCATAAGGTTTTTGCTTTTTTTTAAGCAAGCATTCAACATTTTAACCTAAAGTAGATTGTAATAAGTCAAATATCATAATGCAATTTTGAAATAATACATAAAGTAATACATAAAAGAAGGAATGGCTAATTAATAAGTGAATATAGAAGAAAACTTCAAAAATTTTAAAATATAGTAAAGACAAAAGAAGTGTTTCAATTGGGACAGTAGCATTGAATCTGTGTAACAGTTTTGGAATCATGGCCATTTTAATGACATTGGTTCTGCCTATCCAGGAGCAGGGGACATCTTTCCATTTCCCGATGTTCTCCAGTCTCCTTTGTCAGAGTACTGCAGTTTTCTATGTAGAGGTCTTTCATTTCCCTCCTTATGTTAATTCCTATAGCATTTCACTTTTCTTGATGTTTCCATGAATGATGCTACTTTCATAGTTTCCTTCTCATTAAGTTCATTACTAATGTACACCAATGTTATTGATTTTTCTGTGCTGAACTTTGTATCCTGCTACATTATAGAGGTTGGTTATTAATTCTAAAGGCTTTTCCGGTGGAGTGCTTTGGGTCTTCTAAGTAGAGTATTATGTCATCTGCAAATGAAGATAATTTGTGTTCTTCTTTTCCTGTGTATATCTCTTTGTTTTCTTTCTCTTGCCTGATTGTTCTGGCTAATGTTTTCAGTACTGTGCTGAATAGAAGTGGTAATATTGGATATCCTTGTCCTGTTCCTGATTTTAGGAGGAATGCTTTTTTATTTTTTTCCCATTTAATACAATGTTGGCTGTTAGTTTGTTATAAATAGCTTTTATCAAATTCAAGTATTGTCCTACTCTATTTTCTTAATGGTTTTTGTCATGAAGTGGGGCTGGATTTTGTCGAAAACCTTTTCTGTATCTATGGATATAATCATGTGGTTTTTGACCTTGTTTCTGTTTACTTGATGTATTAAATTTACTGATTCGTACATGTTGATTGAATCATCCTTGCATCTCTAGGATGAAACCTATTTGGCCATGATGTATGATATTTTTTATGAAGAGCTGAATTCTATTTGCTAACATGTTGTTGAGGAGTTTTCATCTATGCTCATTGAGGAGATTGGCCTATAGTTTTCTTTTTTTATTGGGTCTTTATCTGGTTTTGGAGTCATGTTGGCTTCCATAAATGAATTTGGAAGCACTTTGTCCCTTTCCATTTTTTGGAAGCACTTGAGAAGTATAGGAGATGCAGCATCCTTAAAAGTTTTGTAGAATTCAACAGTGAATGCATCAGACCCTGGGCTTTTTTTAGTTGGTAGGTTCTTTATTACTGTCTCAATTTTATTGCTTGTTATTGGGCTGTTCAGCATTTTTTATGTCTTTTTGTGTTAGCTTTAGTGATTTGTAAGAGGTTACTATTTTTTCAGAGTTTTATATGTGGATACCTATACCTTTTGCCTAGCATTTTACTTCTCAATTTCTGGGAAATAATCTATATTTCATTTCCTTTTTGTTGTTGTTGTTGTTGTTGTTGTTGTTGCAGTTCTTGGACTCAAAGCCAGAACTTTGTGCATTCTAGGCAAGCAATGTAACACTGAACTGCGACCTTAGTCCCAATTTCATTTTTAGCTGACACATAATAGTTGCATGCATTTGTATAAGTAAAACTGTGAAGAGCTGTCTGTCCAAGGATGCTATTAACTAGAAAAAGTGAAAAGAAAACAATTTCAATTTTTTAACACTCTACATTGTAGAAACAACTGGTAGGAACTCAGAAGACCAGAATATTAATAGGAATGCAGACAGCAAAAACCAGCAAAGAAGTTCCAGAAAAGGCAGTATCTAAAGCTATAAGACTGAAGGGTTGAGCATGGTGGCTCACACCTGTAATCCCAGCACTTGGGAAGCTAAGGCAGGAGGATCATGGCAAGTTCAAGACCAGCCTGGTCTACAAAGTGAGCTCAAGGCAAGCCCGAACTGCATAGTGAGCCCCGGTCTCAAAAAAAAAAAAAGAAAAAAGAAAGAAAGAAAGAAAGAAAGAAAGAAAGAAAGAAAGAAAGAAAGAAAGAAAGAAAGAAAGAAAGAAAGAAAAGACTGAAGACAAAAGTCCTGTGAAGACCCTAGGAAGTTGGAGATGCCAGGATCATGGATCATCTGCTAAGCAAAGCTGCAGGTAGTAAGTGGAACCAGCCCGTGACAGGCCATGCAGGCTGCAATGAGCAAGTCCAGAGAGGCAGTTACCTAAGGCCTTTGAAGCTTACAGCTCAACAAAACCTGCCCTGCGTGCTGGACATGAAACTCCAGAATTTGATGTTTGCTGTGCTTAGTTTTGGCCTTCCTTTTGTCTCATTTCTTTCTATCCCCTTAGTCTTCCCCTTTAGAATGGAAATGTTCATACTGTGCCATTGTATGGTGGAAGCATTTAACTTTCTTTCTAATTTTTTCTACAGGGACTCACAGCTAAGTTTGTCTATAGTCTCAGAAGAGACTTGGGACTTGGGCTTTTCAGCAATGTGAAACTGTTAAGACTTTGATGACTCTTAGAGATGAACTAAATACATTTTGATTGATGAAATGCACACGAGCCCTTTGGGGTCAGAGGCAGAATATTATAGTTGAGATCGAAAATGTCTCCTGAAAGTATCATGTGTTTAGAGGTAAGGCTTTTAAAAGATGATTGTACCATACTGGTGCTACAGCATTAGGGAATGAATCTGTTGATGAGTAAAGCTAAATGTTCTGTGAAAAGGTGGAGTTCTGGCTGGAGATTGGCCACTGGTGACATCACCTGAAAGGGTGTATTCTTCCTGCTCTCTCTCTCTCTCTCTCTCTCTCTCTCTCTCTCTCTCCTTCTCCCTTTCTCTCCCCCACTCCCTCTCTCTCTCTTTCTCTCTCTCTCTTTCCTGACTGCCACAAGGGTAGCAGCTTCTCTCCTCCATGCCTTTTTGCCATTTCTGCCTTGGAGTTGACAAACTGTGGACTGAATTCTCTGAAAACTATAAACAAAAATAGACTTTTCCTCCTTTAATTTGCAGATGTCAGGTATTTTGTCCCAGCAACAGGGAACTGCATACAAGACTTTTATTTTTACTTTTCAATCTTCTCAATGGTTTAAATTATTTACAGTGAGAAACTGGTAGTTTGATCATTTCAGATTTAATTTTAAAATTGAAAATAAATATTTTGTGCTGGATGCAATGGAGGTTGCACCCTTTAACTACATTGCAGTAAATGAGATTATTACTGGGGTACAGAGTGAAGAAAAATGGTGCATTCCAGGTACATAATCAGCTCTAGGTTGGAAAGTACAAAATGTTCTACATGGTTGATATTTGAGCAAATCATTTTCTTTCAATTTATCATACTTACTGGCAAATTATGGAGAATTGGACTAGAGGGTAACGAAGGTCCTTTGCAGTTCTCATACTCTATAAATCCTGAGTCAGAAGAGCCGGAAAGATCAAAATGCAGGACAAAGGCCAGCAGAGCTGTACTGGAGAAATAACTTACATATATCAACGTTTTCAATGTGGTGAAACACTGTATCAATTCCTGGAGAGGGGATTCCTGCGTTGTAAAAATAATACAAAAAGCACACTTCAAGAGAGCTGCCCTCATTTCTACACAATGGTAAATGTTTTTTTGGCTTTAATGGCAGATGTAAATAATTTCGATTTTTTTACATTTTCAAGTTTTGCAAGTAAATGTCTTGAACAGTTTCTTATTTCTTGCTCTTTGAAACAACACAATTTTAGAAAAGGAATGAAATCATCAGCATAAAATTGTCCAAAAAAGTGAATCAAAGGAATGCATATTTACTTTATATTTCAGCTTTCTCCAGTTTGGTAATGCTACTGATACTGTGGAGTCAGTAGCAAACATTCTACACATTGAGTAGAATATATTTCACAATGTCAAACATCTAAAGGTAAAAGCATCATCACAATTCTAGTGTCCCCCCAAACTTTTTTGCTTTTAACTAGGCAAGTCTCAAATTTCAAACGGACTTAGTTCCAGATTATGTTTTTGGTACCAGGAGTTGAATCTAGGGCATTAGCATTGGGCTACATTTATTTCTTTTTATTAATTTTATGAGAGGGTCTCACTAGGCTGCCCAGGTCACATCTAAACTTGCTATTCACAGCCTCCCAAGTGCTGGGTTCACAGTTGTACACTACCATGCTAGAATTTCATTTTTAAATCAACTGTCTAGAACTGGAAATACATTTCTCTCCCATACAAAGTATTATAAGTGCCATGTATTCTTAATGTAAACTATTAAAGTCAATGATCTTCAGTTTCTTCCTCTGCAAAATAAGGATCACAATATTTGTCCCAAAAAGAACTCAAGGATGATCTGAGATAATGTTAAGCAATCATTTCTTCTTTCCTGCCAATTCTTCTTGCCTCTCCTGTATAATAGGTTTTGATACATTACCTACTACTTTGAAATTAGATGAATTTTTATGGTTATTTATTTGCTCTACATCAAAATTACAGTATTGACTAAGGTATAAAAATGATCTTCTCTAATTTTGATCATAGCCCAAGCAGCATGTGAAAGATGAGTACTAACTATAGCAATACGGCAGCAGAGCAGGGTCTTAGAGTTTCTGCCAGGCTCTTGGGTAACGATGGCTTCTCTGATTGGTCACCATACTCATCAGTGACTAAGATTACAAGCTTTGAAATTAGTCAGGTTCAAAACCCCTGGCCTACAACTCACCAGATATGGAAACTTTCTATACCCAATTTCCTTATCTACAAAGTGGGATAGTAATAGTACCTGCCACCAAGGCATATTTAAAGATTAAAGTAAAAATACTTACCGGAGTATCTTTTGGATACTTTCGTATAGTTTAAACCTATGGATTCCAATGTTGTTTTTCAGTAAAAAAGTTAAAAAAAGAAAATACTAATATACTGCTAAATTCAGTTGCACAACATAGCAATTAAGTTTGAAGTTTTTAAGGACATTTCACATTTGTAAATTTAAGATTTAGGGCTTTATGACTTCTTAGTGCACCTTGATTAATCAGTGTAAAGGAATAAATCTCAGCCACAAAACACGTGGGAAACTGCAATTGTCTTGAGTTTTCAATAACAATTTATTTTTATGTAGTCCTTTTCAACCAAGATCAAAGAAACAGAGAGAATTTGCACAGTCCTGTGGCACCTAATGTTTGATGCCATGTGTTCACATAGATGCCCATTAAGATGTCATTGGGTCCTCGGTCATCGCCTCACAGACGCCACCCATAAATGTTGATTTTCTTTTCAATTTGCCCCTTCATGGTAGGAGACTCTGCTCCTTCCCTGATCCGCTTGAATTTCTCTGCGTATTTCATCATCTCCTAAAGGGTTTGGCCTGGGAATAAAGAGCACAATCTTTTCTCCTTTGTTCTGATTGGCAGCCTCTCTGTGTTCATTTATATGATGTCTCTATTCATGCTTTCATTTTTGAGCTAGATTTTAGTTCAGGAAGTTCTATTATTTTCAAGGTCAATTTGATTTATATTTACAACATTGTGAGAGGCTATATCAAATGTTCTATCCTATTTTATCATTCAAATGAGTCTTATCACATTTCCCAAGGACAACTTGAAGATATTTCTCATATTTTGCATTCTTTTTTCTGAGATAGTTTTATGCTGCACATTATTGAATTTCAGTTTCAGTGATATGGGGGCCTCACCTTTTGAAACCCACTGCAAATATAGACATTGAGTTACCTTGTCCTGGAACTGGAGAGATTTTAGAAAGGAAAGGTTTGTATACTAAGTATCAGAAATACATCCACTTATAATAGCACAACATTTCCCAATGAAGGCTTAAGTAATATATAGATTTGTGTAAAACTAATATAAGTATACATATATTTACTTATGTTTAGGATTGTACTAGTCAGATGTTTATCACTAATAAAATACTAGAGCTAAACACCTTAAAGAATGAGAGGTTTATTTTGGCTCATGGTTTCACAGGACTCGGTCCCTAGTCATTTGACTTCCTTGCTTTTAAGCCTACAGTGAGGCTGAAATGTCATGATACCTTGGGACCATAAAATTAAGTGAAATAAGCAAAATAAGTTTCATTGTACGGTTTACCTTACATGAGAAACCCAAAATACAAATAAAGAACAAAATCAAAGGTAGAAAATAGAAAGTAGGGAAATATTTTTCAAATAGGAAGCAGCTTGAGAGATGGAGAAAGAGAGAAGGGAGGGGAGGGAAAGGGCATGAAATAAACTGAGATGTGTTACGTACATGTATCAACTCCCCACAAAAATATAATCATTATGCAATGCAAATGTTACTAAGAAAAAATAAAAACTAAAATAATAATAATAATAATAATCATGGCAGAGGGTATGGTAGAACAGGATGCTCACTCATGACAACTAAGAATCAGAGAGAAAGGCAAACAGCCAAAGAGGAGGAGGCCAGGAGCCATACATACCTTTCAACTGTACACTTCCAGTGACCCCTCATCCAACTAGATCCCAACTAAGCCTGGTAAACTATGAACTCATGATTCATTAGAGACTTTGTAATGCATTCAGTTCCTCACAAGGAGGCTGTTGCGAGATGATTTGATTTCCAACCCTAACAAAGATCTAGTATTTGTGTCATTGCTTTGTTTTAATTTGGAAGAAAACAGCCTAGAATTGTTGCCCATGGATAGGAATTGAAAGAAATAAGTCAAGCACTTTAAAAAATGTTGTGACTGAGATTCTATATAATCAAATGAGACAATCCTCATGCCATGCCTCTATGCAATCTGAAACTCACAATGGTCTTCTGCTTTAACACTAAACTCAATTACATGGTCTTCATGGGGTAGACTGCATTATTTTACTTGTAGTCAGGCTAAAGATAAACAAAGCTACAATTTATGTTTAGGTTCAGAAACTATCAGAAGTATTTTTAAAGCCAAACATGAAAGAGACAAACAAAGCAAGTTGTTGCTTCGAATATCAGAACACAGAATGACTTTTCACAAGATTTGATACAAAAGACCTGCCAGATAAAAAAGAGGTAACAGAGAAAGAAAAATATACTTGAGTGCACTGCACCTTTGCAACAAAATTAACAACTGAAAAAAACCTCAAGAGTCGATGACTATCTTCCAAATATTTCCTATCTTGTGACACCCTATAATTTTTGTAATTGTCACAGAATGGAAGATATATACAAACATAGAGATTGGGATTTTTATTGTTACAGAAAGAAAAACAGACTGTAATTGTTTTTTTGTTGTTGTTGTTGTTGTTTTTTGTTTTTTGTTAGGATCAGAGCATTTATTGGGCAGCTGGGGCTGCGGGCAGCGAGCAGTAGGTGGGCATGTCACCAGTAGAGGTAGTCGGCCTGGATGTTGGCGGCGATCTTGGCCTCCCACTTCAGACTGTAATTGTTTAAAAAAAAAAAAAAAAAAACTCCCTTTGTAAATTTGGTATGAACAAACACAAGCAACATGTGAAACTTCCAAATGTGTGAAATTTCCAAATCTGTGCTTTGATTTATGACATTTTTATTAACACAGTCAATCCTTTTTCAGCTATTGTCAATTTTGAGAGGCCACTCCCTGTGCTATTTTGGCTGAACAGTCAAACAGCATTTATTTCCTCATAATAAATGCTGAAACTTTTGAAGATAGATTCAGTTATGATTTCTCATGCTATTGTCTAAAAGAGAGTTTGTAGTACCTGTTACTACATAGAAAACTCCCATATATATGCTGTTGTGTAAATTTTATAGGTATGTGAACAGAAATAAAATGAGTTATCAAAAATTAGAAGATATTTTACTTTATATGGAGACAGTTGAGTTGTGAGTAATTTTACTTTTTTTCTGAATTTTAAGTTTTTATATTTAACCTTGTCATTTATACTAATTACATATAATACAAAAACTTAAGTCTAAATTGAAAAATAATTAAGATTTCATATTTTCCCAAGCGGGGGTTGTTCATATTTTAGCCAGGTATTTTTACTATTTTTAGTTCTATTTAACTCAAAAAGACCGTCAAGTTGGTAACTTTCTCATACCTGAAGTTTCAGAGTATGTCGGTAGTATAACTATATAGCTTTTTCACTGTATTAGATATTGTAAGTAATCAAGGGTCATTTAAATAGAAAGGACATGTGTCAATTATATGTAAAAGGCTTGTCATTCTATATAGCAGTCTTAATTTTGTTATACATAGGAGACCGTGGAGCCAACCTCCACTCAACCCACATATACCAAAGGTTAAGGGTTGAAACCAGTGACCTTGCCTTTGTTTCATGTAAGACCACTGCAAGAAGACACATTTGTGAGGTAGAATCCTTCAGATATGGAATTTACTAGCACCTTGATCTTGTACTTCCAGTCCTCTGAAAGTGTGAGTTGTAAATTTCTACTATGAAAAAACATATGTTGAAAAATGACTCCTTTTTCTAATCTGATGAAGCATGTTATATTAACAGATGTTGAAAGTGTATATGTGGCTACGTTAAAAAATATATTTATACTGCTTATGTATTTAACAGCTAAACAATATGGATTTTATAAAGCTTTTGTTATTTGTGGCAATAGTAGCAGTATTACTTGGTATTATTCTTGGAATACTAAGATAGGTATAATACTGCCCATTCTCAAATTGTGAATAATTTAATAGGAGAGTAAGATATAGCTTTGTAAATAAATCAGTTACAATCTAAACTGAGAGCAACAATAGAAAATACACAAATTGCTAAGATTCATAGTTTTCAGAGAAGCAGTGAGGAGCAAAGTAGATTCTTCAAGCAGGTTATATTTTAGCTAGATGTTATAAAATGAACTGAATTGTTCTACACAAGTATCATGCATTGAACTGTTTATGCCAGTAATGATGAGCTAGACTTTTCACCTTTTCTGTCTCAGAATGTGACCTTATTTAGAAATATGGCCCTTAAAAAGTTAAAGAAATTAAGAGAGGCCATAAGGGTAGACCCTAAAATATGACTAGAATCCTTATTAAAAGGGGGAAATTTGGATGCAGACAGTGACGATGGTAGCTGTTCAAAAGCCCAGGAAAGAGACTGAGATAAATATTTCTCTCATAGCCCTCAGAAGGAACCAGCCTAGCAAACACGCTTCTGGTTTGG
>RJWM01026612.1:0-27903 GCA_004363535.1 Dasyprocta punctata
ATGTGAGGCTTCTCCACGGGGAATCACTCCTCTGGTCCTCCAGAGGACACCTGCTATGGGGACTAATAGGTTCAAAGTCTCTTCTGGCCAGTAATGGCAAACACTTGGCTACCAACTTAGTATCAAAATTCTTTCCCAAAAAGAGTTTTGTTTGGAGCCAGGCATGGTGACACATACCTACAAGCCCAGAATTCTGGGAGACTGAGGCAGGAGAATGGAAAGTGCAAGCCCAGCCTGAGCAACTTAATGACTTGAGACTCTGTCTCAAAATCAAAAGGGGTCCAGATGGTTAGGGACATAGCTCAAGAAGAAGGCCCTAGATTCTGTTTCCACCACTGAAACACACACACAAGAGAGAAAGGAGGGGAGGGGGAGAAGAAGGGAGGGAGAAATTTAACTCTATCACACTCAGAGTCAGAAGGCTATAGGATGCTCGGTAAGGTGGCCCTTTTGCAAAGAACAGCACAGAAGGAGGGCTCAACTGTCCACTCCTGACAGTAGTAACTCCACTGAGGGGTTTAGTTTTTAAACCTTGAAAGCTGAATCTCTGCTCCAGCTAGGCTGAGGGTCCCGTGCTTTTCAAGCCTGAGGTCATCCTTGGCAGCAGGACTCTGCCCCAAAGGACCTGTAGTGCGTTGCCTTGGCCTGAAGATCAGGTAGGAGACTCCAGGGCAGGACAGAGCGCTCCAGCCATCTACCACCCAGCACTTTGGGAAGGGGCTGTGCAGATTCATCAGCCTGAACTTAGCAAGCTAACGACTATTAACACTGAAACAGAGGAATGGGGGTAAGGGGGTCTTTGAGTGTGAGAGAGTGAAACAGATTCGCTGACATGTCAATGAAAGACTCAAGAACAGAGTAATCTAAGATCGTTAAGAGTCTTCAGGAAAGGAAGACAGAAAAGGAAAGACATAAACAAGGTGTTAAAGGGACCACAAATGTAAGGAAAGCTAGAGGTTAAAGGTACTGGGCAATCTATGTTAGGTCTATAACCTAATGTATTTATATAGAATACATACAAAATATTACGTATTATATACTGCACTATACTGTGTATATATATCAAATATTCAGCACCAACAAATCCTGTGAATATCATGTTAGGGCAAATGCAAACATTACGGGAAGAATTCACAGTGCTCAAAAAAGTTTTAAGTACATACATACCCCAGGGGTAGTTGGTGATCCCTGGAGACTGATTTTATTTTATTGTTTTACTTTATAGAGAATAAAAAAAAGCAATGATACAAATTTTCAAAACAAGATAGTAGAAGAGTAACAATGGTTAATACATTGTGCATTGTTATCTTCAAAGTAGTTGCTCAGAGTACAACATACAGGCATGAAAATTTGATCAAATGATATAAGCACAAAACTTTGTTTTTAACAAACTAATAGAAATCAGTAGTATAACTATCTTAACTATGTTGTTTATTTACATATTTTTTTCCTATTCCTTCCCTCCTTTTCATCTTTCCCCCATCCCAGTTTCTCTATCCTTTTGAACAGTTTCTTCCCATTTCCCAATATCTACTATACATTTTGGCTTTTATTTGCTCTTTCAGCTTCTTACAGTAGGGAGACAATATGATGTTTGCAAATGTGAGTCTGATTTATTTCACTTATGAGTATACTCTTGAGTTGTATCCATTTACCTATAAGTCTCAACTTTATCCTTCTTTATAGCTGAGTAGTACTCCATCATATAAAAATACATTCTTTTTATCCCTTCCTTGATTGATGGGCATTTGAATTGTTTCCAAGATTTAGCTGTTACAAATTGTGCTGCTATAAACATGGGTGCACATATATCACTGTGGTACATTTTTAATTCTACTGGGAAAATACCCAGAAGGGGAATAGCTGGGTGGAATGGGACCTTTAATGCTGGTTTTTTGAGGAATCTCCACACTGATTTCCACAGTGATTGCACCAGTCTACACTTCTACCAACAGTGCAGAAGGCTTCTTTTTTCTCCACAGCCCTGCCGCATTTGTTATTGGTTGATTTCTTTTTTGCAGGGGAGTACTGGAAATTGAACTCAGGACCACACTGTTTGGTTGATTTCCTGCTGATAGCCATTCTTTCTGGATTGAACTAAAATCTCAGTGTTGTTTTAATTTGCATCTCTCAAGTGACCAATGATGATAAACATTTTTTTCATATTTTTATTTGTCATTTGTATTTCTTTATCTTGAAGTGTGTATTCATCTCAGATGCCCATTTTTGGATTGAGTCTTTGAATTTTGGGAGCCTGATATTTTTCAGTTCTTTATATGTTCTAGATAGAAGTCCTTTGTCTGAGGAACAATTAGTTAAAAATATTTCCCACTCCATGGATTGTCTTTTCACTTTGTTGGTGATTTCTTTTGTTGTGCAAAAGCTTTTCAATAAGAGGTTCCAGATTTTGATTCTTTTAACTACTTCCCGTGCAGTTTGAGTTTCATTCGTGAACCCCTACCCCTATGTATTCAAGATTTCTACCTACACCAGCAGGCCTGGTGATCCAGGGAGCACAGCACAGGCCCAGAGAAGAAACCACACCCAGAGGCTCCACCTTCAAAAGGGGAGCAGCAGTGAATTGCTGCCCTGCACCTCTTTGCCACTCCAGAAACCTCAGATCAGAGGAACCAGGCACCTAGCCCAATCCCCTACACCACAGGATGGGGCAGGAAGCATCTGGGAGGCAACAACTGGCTGGTTTGGTGGAATACAGGAAAATGTCAAGATAAAGGAGCTAAATATAATCTGAGACCTCCAGCCCATGCAGAACAAGTTCAGGAGACACATACACAGAAGAAATTAGGAGGCAAACTACTGAAATTTCTGATAACAACTGAAGTAAAGAAACAACTTATTACTTGCATCATTTGGTTTATTTTGCATACCTGTATCTGATAATCTAGTCAGCTATTTTGAAAATAACAAGAGACATTATGGTAGCTATTGTTTATTTCCTGTTATCTTGTTTTGAAATCCTGTATCATTTTGAATGTTTTATATTTTTTGTTTTATTCTCTTTAAAATAAAAAATAAATAAAAACAAAAGATTTCTACCTATTTTTTCTACCAGCAGATTTAGTGTTTCTGTTTTAAAATTTAGATCTTTGATCCATTTTGACTTTAGTTTAATGCATGGTGATAGACATGGGTCTAGTTTTAGTCTTCAGCATGTAGAGAGAGAGTATTTCCAGCACCATTTATTATAGAGATTATCTTTCTTCTAGTGAACATGTTTGGCCTCTTTGTCAAAGACAAGGTGGCTGAGTGTGTTTGGAGTTGTGTCTGCATCTTCTAACCTGTTCCACTGATCCTGAGGTCTGGTTTTTTCCAGTACCATGCTGATTTTATCACTGTAGCTTTGTAGTATAATTTCAAGTCAGGGATTGGGATGCCTCCTGCTTTTCCTTGTTGCCCAAGATTGCCTTTGCTATTCTAGGTCTCTTCTGGTTCCAAATGAATTTTAGGAATATTTCTCTAGTTCTGTGAGGTATAATAATGGTTTTTTATCAGGAGTGCATTAAATCTGTATAACAATTTTGAAAGTATGGCCATTTTCACTATGTTGGCTCTTCCTATGCATGAGCAAGGGATATCTTTCCATTTTCCGACATACTCTTTAGTCTCCTTTTTTAGAGTACTGTAGTTTTCAGTACAAAGTTCTTTTACTTCCTTTGTTAGATTGATTCCTAAGTATTTCATTTGGAGGTGGGGGAATGTTACCATGTAGGATGTGGTTTGTCTAATTTCTGTCTCAGTGAGTTTGTTGTTTGTGTATAGAAACTGCATTGATTTTTGACTGTTGGCTTTCTATACAGCTACGCTACTGATTTAGGTTATAAAATCTAGAAGTCTTTTGGTGGAGTTTTTGGGGTCTTCTATGTAGAGCATCATGTCATCTGTAAATAATGATAATATAGTTTCTTCCTTTAGTATCCTTAATCCTTTTATTTCTCTGTCTTATATAATTGTTTTGGCTAATATTTCCAGAAATACACTAAATAGGAGCAGTGATAGTGGATATCCTTGTCTTGTTCCTGATTTTGGAATGAAAGCTTTGAGTTTCTGTCCATTTGGTGTGATGTTGGCTGTTGGTTTGTCATAGATGGTTTTTATCAGATTGAGGTAAAGACCACCTATTATGATTTTCTGTTGGGTTTTCATCATGAATGAGTGTTGGACTTTATCAAAAGCTTTTTCTGCTTCTATTGAGATGATCATGTGGCTTTTGTCTTTGGCTCTGTTGATGTGGTATATTATATTTATTGATATGCATATTCTGAACCATCCCTGCATTCCTGGGATGAATCTCACTTGGTCATGGTGTATAATCTTCTTGATGATTTCCTGCATTCTGTTTGCTACTATCTTGCTGAGGATTTTTGCTTCTATGTTCATTAGGGAGATTGGCCTGAAGTTCCCTTTATTTTTTTTGGCTGGGTCTTTTCCTGGTTTTGGTAGCGGGGTAATACATGCCTCCAGGAATGAGTTAGGGAGTATTTCTTCCCTTTCAATTTCATTACAGTGTTTGAGGAGTATTAGCATTAAATTTTCTTTAAGTATCTTGTTGAATTCAGCAGTGAACCTGAATCTTCTTTGTTGGTAAGATTTTAATTACATTCTCAATCTCATTAATTGATATTAGTCCATTCAGAATTTTTGTATCTTCTTGACTTAGCTTTGGTAATTTTTATGTAACTAGGAATCTGTCCATTTCTTCTGTGTTTCCCATCTTATGAGAGTAAAGTTTTTCTAAGTAGATATTCATGGTCTTCTGAATTTCCACAAGATGTGTAGTAATTTCACCCTTTTCATTCCTCAGTGCATAAATTTCAATCATTTCTTTTTTATAAGATTGGCTAAGGTTTTATCAATTTTACTTATTCTTTTGAAGAGTCAACTCTTTGATTCATTAATTCTTTATATTTTATTCTTAGTCTCCTTTGCATTAGTTTCTATTCTAATCTTTATAATTTCCTCCTTTGTGTGAGCTTTGGGCTTGTCTTGCTCTTCTTTTTCTAGAAGCTTGGGATGCCACATTAGGTTATTTGTGCTCATTCTGTTTTCCTGATGTGAAAATTCACTGCTACAATTTCCCTCTTAGGACCATTTCATTGCATCCCATAAGTCCCAGTATGTTGTATCCGCATTCTTGTTTAGTTGTAGAGATGGTTTAATTTCTTCTTCAATTTCATCTATGACCCATTAGTTGTTTAGGAGGATGTTACTTAATTTTTATGTGTTTATGGAGCTTTTGCAGTTTCTTTTGTCATCAATTTCCAATTTTATTGCACTATGGTCAGATAATATGCATGGAATAATTACAGTTCCTTTACATTTACTTAAGTATGATCCATGGGCTAGCATATGGTCTGTTATAGAGTCCCATGTGCAGCTGAGAAGAGTGTGTATTCCGATGTTATTGGGTGGAACACTCTGAAAACATCTAATAAGTCCACTTCTTCACAGACTTGCTTCAATTTTCATACTTCTTTTCTGACTCTTTGTCTAGTTGATCTATTCTTTGTTGACAACTGTAGATTAAAGCCTCTCGTTACAATTGTGTTACTGCTTATTTGATATTTTATGTATATTAATATTTGTTTTATTTAGTTGGGTGCTCCTGTATTTGATGAATGCATATTTCTGATTGTTATCATTTCCCCTTGTAGTTTTCTACCAACAAGTACATAGTAACTTTCTTTATCTCTTTTGATCATTCTTGGTTTGGGAGTTCACATTGTCTTCATACAGAATAGCTACCCCTGCTTTTTTCTGGGTTCCTGTTCCATAGAAGATTGTTTTCCAAACTTTAAGTCTATAAATTTTTTTTGAGTTAAATGTGTTTCCTGTATACAGCATACTGTTTGATCTTATTTCTCGATCTATTCTGCCAGTCTGTTTTTTTTGATTCGTGAATTGAGTCCATTTACATTGATGGCTATAATTGATATGTATTGGCTTATCTTTGTCATGATATTTTCCTGCTCTTGGTTCCCTGCCTTTCCCCTCTGTTTAACTGCTTGCCCTGCCTGATTATTTCTGTTGTTGTTCTTGGAATTGCAGTCATTTTTATCTCTGTCTAGAATATCTTCTAGTATTCTTTGTAGGGTTGGTTTGGTGGTCATAAATTTCTTCAGTTGTTCTTTGTCATGAAAGTATCTTCCTTCTCCATTAATTTTGAAAGATAGTTTTGCAGGGCACATCAATCTGGGTTGGGAGCTTTCTTTCAGAACTTGAAATCCTTCACTCCAAGCTCTTCTTGACTTGAGGATTGTGTTGAGAAGTCTGTCATGATTCTAATGACCTTTCCTTTATAGGTGATCTGTTTCTTTTCTCTAACAGCTTTTAATATTCTGTTTTTGTGCTGAACTTCTAGAATCTTGATTATTATATGTCTCATTGTAGTTTTATTTTGATCATGGCTGTTTGGAGTTCTATATACTTTGTTTATTTATGTGTCAAATTCTTTACCCATGCTTGGAAAGTTCTCTGCTATTATTTCTGCGAAGAGTTTTTTATGGCATTTTTGCTGTCTCTAGCTTTATCATTGACACCATCAATCTTGTGTTATTCTTCTTTGCTTCATCTTGTAGCTGTTGGATTGATTTTTCACACTCTTGCTGTTTTTACGATATCTTCCTTTTCATGATCACTAGCTGCAATTGTCTTCAAAATCTGATATTCTATCCTCTCTTTTGTTCAATCCGTTGCATATATTTTCAATGGAGGTCTTAATCTCTTGGATTTCTGTTTGGATCTGTTTCATGGATTCCATTTTTCTCCTATGTTGGGCATTTTTGTTCCCATCATTTTTTCTGAGTTCTATTATTTTATCTGTGTCTTCTCTAATATCTTTGATTTTTAAGCATCATTTCTTTTTGTATCAGAGATATTATTTTCTGTATAGCCTTTTCCACTTTTTTTTACTTCTGTTGCTATCATTTAGAAAGTTCCAGTGTTTGACTTCTAATTTCATCTGTCTCACTGTGTTCCAGGCTTGTCCTGGGTGGGCTTGGGGGTCTGGGTTTGAATTTTTCTTCTATGTCTTGTCATTTTCTATTTTCTCTTTTTTAGTTTATTTTGTCTTCCATGTTAATATTTGATGATTTCTTATGATAGATAACTTCATTATTAGTATTGAGCCTTCCCTAGGAGATGTCCATTCTTCAGAAATGTCCTCTAGATGTAGGTGGTTCTTTATAGCTATCCCAAGAACCTACCTTCCCAATTTGTAAAGGATGCAAAGTTACTGTTTGGCTCAGCACCCAATCCTCTAGTACTGGGCTGTGGTGATGATTATGACCTCATACAATCACAGTGTTATCACATGGGAGAAAAAACTGTTCATAACATGTATGACCTCCCAGCTAAAGTAGTACAGTTAGTAATAATGATAGTTTCAAGTACAGCTTAATTACTGACAAACTATGGTAACCATTAACCTGCCACCTCTGACCACAGGGGCAAACTCTAAAGTTATATAACAAAATCAAACATATACCATGTGTTTATATGCAGTGATTTTCCCCTTAGTGACATGATTTTACTCTTCTGCAGGGAGCATGGGGTTTAAGATGGGTAGGGGACAGGATAAAGTGATCAACGAGGTCAAATATGGTAGAGTCAAGGCTGGAGGTCAAAGGATATCACCAGAGTTTTAGGAGACTGAAGGACACAGGAGGGAAAGAATGAAATAAAATGTGAAGGAGTAAACAGAAAGCAAAGAAACAATGTTTACTCACTTGAAAGTTTAATTCCAAGAGAGAAAGAGGATCAATAGAAGAAAAAAAAAAAGGGAAGAAACCTAAAAAGTGAAAAAAAAAAAAAAGGAAGATGAAAATGAATCAGGAAACAAGAAAAGGAAAAGGAAAACAAAAAAGGAGACCAGAGAAAGAGTATAGGGAAAAAAACAGAACAAAACAATAACCACAAAATCCAAAACAAAACAACATCCAACCAGACAGGAAAAGGATAGCCAATCAGACGAACAAGGTAGAATAAAATTAGTAAAATAACTCTGGTGTTTACAGTTCTGTGATAGTGACCATATCAGATCCCAGAAATGTGCTGTGGACCCCAGCCAAGTTTGTCATGGGATCTGTGCTGGGTATGGAGCTGATCTTGGCCTCCGGACATGGGGGCTGGGACTGGTCTTCTGTTGGTGGAGTTCTCCAGAGCCCAACTGCTAGCTCCTCACTGCTACTTGACACTTCCAGGTTGCTGGTCTCACTGATTATTCCACCCTCCAAAGGCGTGCGTGTGCCCACACTCTCAGTGACAGCTGTCCTGTGCCTTGGTGTTCTGGTCTCCCCACCCACCAAAGGCGTGTGTGTGCCCACACTCTCAGTGACAGCTGTCCTGTGCCTTGGTGTTCTGGTCTCCCCACCCACCAAAGGCGTGTGTGTGCCCAAGCACCAGGACCTGGCTCTCCTGGGTCTCAGAATTCCTGGGTCAGTCCACCTACCCAATACTGTGATTTTAGAAGAACCAACCCACTCCTAGTTGCTCACCAATGGACTGTTAAAGCAGCATGAAATTAATCCAAGAGAGACTGTTTCCTCGGTCTCGTGAATGGACCCCATTATAAAATGTTTCATGTAATAATCCAAAGGCACTTCCCTAGCAGCCTCCAGATTTCAGTTGATGTTGGCTGTACCTCTCATGAGCTGAGGATACCAGGGTACTTTCTTACCTCCCAAACCTCAGTGTCCTCACTGATCACTCCTATCTTACAGAAATCTTCTAGAATCAGTGCAACTGTTAAGTGAGATCATGTGAGTAGAGTGCTTGGCTCATTCACCGTAGTGGACTCAGCCTAAGACAGCACAGAAAGAGAAAGGCACACGGAATACTGAAGGAGCTAAGCAGTGGACAAGAAGTCAAGGGAAAAAATGCCATCGCCAAGTGGAAAGAGGAATTTGGAATCATTGATAGACTGACTGAATTTTTTTCATGACCAACCCTATTAGTGGAAACTGAGTCCATGTCTTACACAGCCTTTGCCTGTGAGTTACCAATACTTGGCCGAGGGAAGGGGCCTAAGGGGCCTGAACGTGTCTTTCTCAGACTGAATTGAAATTGAGAACCAGGCCAGACTTTCAACTTCCATCTAGCAATATTTTACCCCACTCAAACACCTACATCTGTTGTTTTTCATTTTCAACACTATATGGAACACTTAACGGCTGATTTATTTCCTTATTTATTTTACATGACTAAGGATGGTATGTGAAAATGACTAAATAATTCTTTAACTTAGTGCTAAGTAGTTCCCGTGTTTCTATCAAACATCTGTATCCCATGCTGCAGTGAAAAAGGAAGAAAAGAAGAGCCACACTTTTAAGGGGAAAAAAGCAAATCTAAACAGGCACACAAAGTATCCTCCCCACCCCGCCCCGCCCAAAAAAAAAAAAAACTGGGTGGAACTATGTGGCCTTTTACAAAGAACAGCAACAATAATGTACTGTTTTTAAACAGAGAAAATATCTCTTCAAAATCTAGCTTTTAAAAAAGGTCAGAGAAGTTTAAGGTTTACTCAAGTGTAAATGTCAATTGGAATAAGTGATACCTATGAGAAAATGGGGAGACCACTGACCTTTAATCCAAAAGAAGGCTAGAAATGAGGCCTAAGAAGGGTAAAGAGAAGAAAATTTGAAGGTTTTGAACAAAGAAAATGGAGTGAAGGAAAACCTAATTAACTGATATTGCCAGATCAACACACACAATGCTTTAGTTGCAAAGCTATGCCTGATCTGGTTAAACAATAAAAAGGTGATATCTTATATTAAGTGACCTAGCTTCTGGAGAAGCTTAGCTCGGGTTGCGGTATGAACCCAAACTCTTGCTCTCACCATTTCTCAGCTGTGTTAACCTCAGAACTAGGCTTCATTATCAGGCAAGTGTTGTGATAGTGACCAGAATCTTCCATGTTCAGGCAAAACCCAAGCATTTGGTCTTCTCTTGCTGGGTGTAGCTTGGATTACGTGCCAGCTTCAGAGCTAATCACAGGGATCACTGGTGCAGGATTTGCTGATTGGCTCTTACCCATAAGCACCTGATCCTGCTGAAAGACAGGTAAAGTCCCCCCACCCACATGGCTTAGAGTCCTGTGATCCATAATAATAAGGATAAGCTAAAAGGATTAGACACACAGCAAGTATATTGGCAATTTTTCCATCACTATGACAAAATATCTAAGAAAAACTGCTTAGAAGGGGAAGCAGTTATTTTGGCTCATGATTTTAGAGGTTTCCAGTTGGCTGGGCCATTGTTTTAGGCCCGATGTGAGCATCGTGGCAGAGAGGGCATGGTGGAACACAACTGCTCAGCTCATGGTGGCCAGGAAGTAGAGGAAGACGCCATAGATGAGATACACCCTTCCAGATGCTGCCAATGACCTCCTTCCTCCTGCTCCCCACTCCAAACAGCATATTCAGCTATATGCTCATCAGCAGAGTAACTGAATGGAGGTCAACATCCCCATGATTCAGTCACCTTCCAAAAGCCCCACCTCTGACCACATGAGCCTTTCGGGGGTGATTTTTCATCCAAGCCATAACGCCAAGCAACAAATAAACACCCAGTGTGTAGGGAGTAGGTTTCCATCTGAAAATAACTTTCATGCTTGTTATTAAGCCACTCTTTCTTCAAAAGTTTAAAATGACATACGTTCTCTTCTTATGAGAATGGTATCCACAAGCTTATCCTCAGCCACATTCATCGTGTAAGGAAATGAAATCTATGAAGGGTATCATTGACTCGGCTGCAAAATCTTTATTAAAGTTGATGAGAAACTTTATGAAATGTTCAAAACATTGGTCATTCATTTAGATAAGTCTATAAAATGGAACAGTCAACATCTTACCAGACTTCTCACCAATTCGCCCGAAGTGTCATGATTTTAGGATCTCTTTTGAATTGCATATTTTTTCCATTTTCCTCCACAATTTGCTAATAACATATGCCACTTTTTCTAATACTTTTTAAATTGCTACTTAGGATCTATTAGCCAACCTTCAAATAATATTATATTACTTCACTGAAACTACAAGAACCTTATGACAGTACACTTCCAATGCCTCCCTCCCATCATTGGTGATGTTGCTGGTGTATACTTTCCTGTATGTATACTTTACTCCAAAATATATTATTTCAAGTTTTGCTTCATACAATCAATAAGCTTTTAAGAGTCTGGCATGGCAATGAATGCCTGTAATCCCAGGACTTGGGAAGCTGAGGCAGGAGGATTGCAGTGAGTTTGAGGCCAGCCTGGGCTATAAAAGAAGTTCAAGACCAGCCTGAACTGCATAACAAGTTCCTGTCTCCACCAAAAAAAAAAAAGTTTGTAGCATAACTGTAAAGCAAAATAACATCTATTTAAATTTACCTTTACTTTTACCATTTTCAGAGTTTTTGAGGGAATCTTTATTTTGTTTTGTTTTGTTTTACTCATTGTGCTGTAGTTTAAGCAATTCCTATTTACTTATCTTCAAAGAATCTTTCCTCATGTGTTAGGTTTATGGATGGACTACCAAAGGAATTCCCTATCTCTGACTTACTGAAGTTAAAAATTTGGGGTTGTTATTTCCAACATTTGCATTTGACTGTTTCTTATACTTTTCATTTCTACTGAAATTCCTCCATATACTCATGAATGTTGTCTACATTTTCTGGTAGACTTTAACATATGAGCTACAATTAATTTAAAATCCCTGGGTGATACTTCAATGTTGGTCATCTCTGAGTCTGGTGCTGTTGATTCCTTTGTCTCTTGGAAATGAACCTTTTCATTATTTTGTGTATGTTTCATATAGTTATTGAATGCCAGCTCTTGTGTGTAGCGCAGCAAAGCTAATAGTGTTTCTCCTTGGAAATCGGCATGCTTGTTCTTCGGTCTGGTTATCGGTGGCAGGCATTGAGTCAACCTAGCAAATGCAAAGCAGCAGACTCCGGCTATGTGCTCCTGCAATTACACCTGATCTTTGCAGCCTTTGTGTTTTCCTCTAACAGGAATGAGTCTTCCCTCCTCTCTGAGAGTTACAGCAGGGCTGCCCTTGTCCAGCAACTTAAGCACTTGATTCTGTGGGATGTATGGGTCCAGGAGGAGGGTGGGTAGGTGCCTTTCTCACCCTGATGAATTGCCCCTCCATACCTGTGTTAATGAGCATGGGTCACTAGTCTCCCTCTGCCCTGGAGTTTTCTTGTGATCACCTGGATGAGGTCTTTTATCTATAGAGCAGATAAAAGGTCTTCTTGTTTCAGGATGGGGCTTGGGGTTCTCTTCTATCATGCTAACCCATACCTACCCTCAAGACACTCATCAAAATTACTTGATTTCCTCTTATCAGCCATTATTTATCTCCATTTATCAGCTGCCTGTCCTCTTCCCAGGGTCCATCAGAGGAGACAGCCCAAGTGTCCAGTTTCTCCATGGAGGGAATGCTCCCTTCAGAGAACTCAGGCTGTTGACTTTCTCTGTGACTTCTGCTTTCTAATGGGTTCAAAACCAATTAGGACTTTGTAGCTCAGTTATCTTTTTCCTCCTAGTTAGGACAGAAATGATGCACCTTCCAGCTGTGGAAGGCTGACTCCCTATCTTAGTCTTTTCAGGCTGCCATAACAAAATACCATAAACTGGGCAGTATACAAACAACAGAAATTTACTCCTCACTGGTGTGAAAGCTGGGAGGCCCTGGATCACAGCACTGCTAGAGTCAGCATCTGCTGAAGGCCTGCTTTCTGAGACAGAGACTACACCTTCCATCTGTATCCTCATAGGGTGCAAAGGACAAAGGGTCTCTTGGACTGCTCCAAAAGGGCCCTGATCCCATTTTTGAGACTCCTCTCTCATAACTCATCCAACTCCCAAAGGTACCACCTACTAATACTGCTATGGACATTATGATTTCAACATTTAAATAAGGGTGGGAGAGACATAGACAGACCATAGCACTCCTCTGTGACTTCTAGGCTAATAATGATAAGCACTAATATTTGTTGCATAATTATTATGTGGCTGGTGTAAGGCTTGCTCTGAATGAGACTGACATGAATTAATGCCCTGTGTCTAAATCGTTATTACACCCATGTTCTAGATTGGAAACCAAAACAGAGAGTGGTTAAGTTATTTGCCCAAGTCTTGCAGCTGCTAAGTTTCAGAAACTGAGTACAAACCCAGGCCTTCTGACTCAAAGGCAGGAATATGATACCACACTGTTGCTTGACCTCCTTCCTGAGAGGGACAAGTCCTTTTTCTGCTGTGTATCTCTCCAGAGTCTGTCACATACAATGGAGGCTTCCATGAATATTTGTTGAAGGAAGAAATTAGATGCCTTTCTCTTGCCTCTGAAGTCAAAGTGGGGTTGGAAGCAGTGATCCAGGGGTCAGCTCCCCCAGACTTATTTCTTCTCACCTTCCAGTCTCACACACCAGAACTATATATCACAACACATGATGAGAAAAGTCCCCAGAACCTTGAACAGTCTCTTCCCTGTGCCAAACAACTCAATCCACAAGAAAGCAATGACAAATGACCTCTCTGCCGAGTGATGCTTGCTTGATTAGGAGGAAACATGGTCTATATTTCATACACTGTTTCCCTAAACTTCAACCACAAGGACTTGAAATTCAGACTCTATCCAGCAGTGGTTGCACACTCCGTCTCTTTGCCCTCCATTCTTGTGATTAAGCAATAAAACCTTTAAGGGCGAAATCCATAAACTGCATTTCTCTGTATCCCACACAGTACCTAGCACAAAGCTCTACAAATACCTGTTAAAATTAAAGAATGAAAAAGATTAACTTCAATCGCTCTGGTGTTGCAGTCCAAACAAAGCATCTCAGAGTGGCAGTCTTCCACCACATGCTGAAAATGCTTAGGATACATGTAAGTCAAGGGCTTGGCACACACTCTTTGAAGGATAAATCAGTTTTATCCCAGAGGGATGAAGTTTGGTTCTAAATCTTTGTATTTTATACTCTCCTTCTGATTTTTCAGTCTGAAAGTCTGCTAGACTTGGAAAATAGTTCTTATCTAAATCTTGCCATTTATTAGCCACAGGACATTAATAAACAAGTATGATGTCTCTGATACTGATTGGCTTATTGTGAAAACTGAATTAGCTAATGAATGTACAGGCAGCACAGTTATCATCAAGTACTGTTTTTTTAAAAGCTTATATTCAGCCAGGCATTTTGGTACAGGAATGTATTCCCAGCACTCTGAGAGGCTGAGGCAGGAGGATCACAAGTTCCAGCCCAGTCTGGGCAACTTAACAAATTAGTGAGACCCTGTATCAAAAGAAAATATAGAAAGAAGCTAGGAATATAGCTCAGTGCCAAGGCTCTGGGTTCAATCCCCAGCATATCAAAAAAAAAGCCTATATTTATATTTATATTCCTACTTGGACCAGTATATTTAAGTGCTATGCTTAATAACTGAGATGATGATAATAATAACAATAATAATAACACCTGATTTTTATTTAAGACTTACAAGGTTCTAGGCTATAATTTAACTTAACCTTCACAAAACTCCTATGCAGGCCATTATCATTAGCCCCATTATAAAAGAAAACTCTGAGATTTAGCAAGGTTAAAGGGGTGAATTAAGTTCACAGAGTTTGGATCAAAATCCAAGCACTCTGCTATAGACCCTGCTATTAAGAGTGAAATTCTTCTGTTTCCCAGAATATGGGGATTTTGTTTGAATCCAGTTACAAAAAAAGCAGCCTAGAGAGTTAAATCGAGCACTATCTGATGGGTTCTATGCCTGACTGTCACCTCTACACTCTCTCCAGATGATCTCTTCGGTCGTCACCTATGTGCTAGTGGACCTTCAACCTGCTTTCATGACCCCTACATCAGTCTGGCCACACAACCATACTGACAGTCATTTGGCTAATACCCATGGGGAATCTGAGCTAGAGATTGGACAGAGCATAAGATAAAAAAAAAAAAAAAGAAATCAATCTCATGGATCCATGAGGGAAGATCACTGAATGAACTGATTAATTACATATAATATAATCATCTTACATAGTATTACACTGTATGCATCGATCATTATTCCTCTAACCAGTCACCAATTTAATGGTCATTTAAGTATTTTTCATCCTTTTTAAATTATATACAGTATTATAATGAATAACTATTTACATAAAATGATATGTAAATACTAAAAGGAACTTGTACAGTAAAACCTAGAAGTGGAATTTCTGGGTAAAAAGCCATGTATGTTTTAAATTTTGATAGAAATTATCAAATCTCTCTTCATAAAAATTATACCAAAGTGTGATCTCACCAAAAATATATGACAATTCCTACTTTCCACATCTTTTCCTCCATACACATGAACTGGACACACCATGTACAAAACTCGTAGGCCTAGACAAAATGAATTAACCTCTTTAATCCTCTGTGTGCTCTGCAGTTGTAACTGAGGGGAAGGGAAGGACTCAAGGAGTACTTCAGAGGTTGAATCATTCAGACTTAGTGCTCATTTGGCTAGACTGAGGGAAGATGACAGGAAACTTAACCTCAAATTGCTCTGCAACTGAATAGATGATAAGGTTACTGAGTTCCAAGAGGCAGAACGAAAAGCAATTTTCAAAAGGCAGGTAATCAGTTTGATTTTTTGACACCCTGAATCAGAGGTGCCAGTGTATCTGGCAACTGGTAAAGGTAAGTAGTGAGAAAAAAATGATCCATCAGGAGAGTCACAAAGGTTATTTGTTTGTTTGTTGTTTTGTCCCCATAGTGTACTTAACTCCATCTAGATGCATTATAATTGCACCATAGTCAGGAATCTTTGGAGCCAGTCAGTAAGTGGTCAAAGAAATAGGACTTGATCATTTATGCTGCAGAAGCAAAACAGTTCTGCTAACAGCTATGCCTACCTCTCCTCCCTGTTTACAATTGTAATACCCTACGTTCTACTGCATTTATTCTTCTTACCATAATTCAAGAACTCATTTCTGTACCAGACAACTCCCTAGGGGCCTTTTTGTAAGAGAATAAAAGCAAGCAAAATAAAACAGAACAAAGCCAATCATAACAAACCAGTGTAAGTGACACAGGACTCCAAAAATATATGACATTAACAATGGTTACCATAATGCCTCTTGTTGTCTTCAGAATAGCTGTAGATACCTTCAGACATAGTAGAAATCAAACAAAACAGAACAGAGTATAACCAATAAAAACAAAACAATGAATGCAATAAAGGACTTCAAAACAAGACAACAGTAAATCCAAAATGGCTACCATAATATATCTTGCTATGTTTGAAATAGCTGCCCATGCCATCAGATATAACTAAATCAAGCAAAACAAAACAGAATAAAACCCAATGCAACAAAACAATGAAAATGATACAGGACTTCAAAACAAGATAATGGGGAGTTAACAATGGCTACCATCTTCAGAAGCAGATCTCCCCTAGATGCCACACTGCATACTGTGATCCTCTGAACAGATGATCAGACCGTCAGCCCTAGACCTACAAAGTCAGTAAAACACCAAACACCACAAGCATCAAATTGCATTTCACCTCAATAGCTACCGTGGTAGCCTGTGTTTCTCTGGATCAACAGGTTGCTTATGGGGGTAGGGGAGGTTCTTCTTGTTTCTCAGCCCACACTCCAGAAGGGACTGGGGTCTGGCTGTCCCCTGGTGGTGGCAGCGGCCTGAGCACGGCACTGGTTGTCAAGGAGGGGCTTGCGTCTTGTTGATTTCTTGTCCTCTTCCCCCACAGTCTGCAAATGGCCCATAGAGGATTTTAGATGGCTTAACAGTCCAATTTCCTTCTAAACCAAGAGAACAATTTTACATGAAGCTGCCTCCTGTATCACAGGAGAAGCTGCTTATGTCACATGAGGAAGCTACCTTGTCTCCAAAGGAGTTCTTCAAGGTCACGATGTACTCCACTTACCTGTCACTGTGCAACAAACCACCCAAAGTTTAGTTGCTTAAAATAACTACTATTTATCTCAGCAGCAAGTTAAAGAATACTCTGGTCTCTACTTTGTAAAGCTGCCGGAGTGGCGTGAAGGCTGGGGGTGAGTTATGTGAAGCCTTGCACACTTGCAGGGCTGGCAGTTGATGCAATACTGGCTCTTAGATCCTATATGCCTGGCTGGCTTTTTCACTTGCTTTTTCAGTACTAGGGATCGATCTCAGACCCTTCATTCACACAGAGCCACACCCTCCACACCCTGTTTTATTTATTTATTTTTTTTTTTTTTAATTTTGAGCCAGGTTTTCTCTGAATTGCCCAGGCTGGGCTCAAATTTGTGATGCTTCTGCCTCGGGCTCCCAGAGTGCTGAGATTACAGGTATGTACACCACACCCAACTCAGCTTACCTTTCTCAAGGCACAATACCTGTGTTTTAAAAATGAGGATCCCAAAAGACAGAGGTCCTTTTGGAGACACCGCATTCCCTGACATAGGCTCAGAAGTCAGCCAACTCACTTTTGCCACATGCTATTTATTATAAGCGAGGCACTAAGGCAAGCTCATGTTGATGGGAAGCATCTGAAATAATTTTCTGACATGGGTTAAAGGCTACAATAGCCACTTTTCCCAGCCAGCAAAAGAAGATGAGCATCCCAGCTCTCTTAAGTCAAATCTGGCCAGTTCAGAGACAGTGAGATGCCATGATGCCCAGTATAAACTCAGCTGCACTCTTTACAGAGCTCTTTCGGATCTCCAGCAGGCTGGCTCTGGGCACCTCGCCCAGCATGACCTTCCCTCTAGCAGCTCACCACACCCTCTCTCCCATCATGACACTGCCTGCACAGCTATTCCAACTTCTGCTCATATCAGTGTACAACTTCGTTTCCCTTTCTGGCTTCCTCATCTAGAAGAACTTCTGCAGAGTCATAAACTTCTAGAGGGCATTAATTGTGCATTACACATATTTCCAAGTATATTTCACAGTATCCTAAATTGTGCTATACCTGTAAATTGTAGGATGGAGAAAAGGAGAGTAGCCTTTTCCTTCTTTACTTTCTGAGAATACCTGTCCCTGTAAGATTCATTTTTTATATTATATAAACCATAAAATATACTACCCATATCTTGTAGAATCCCTCTGCGAGTTATGTGAAATACCAGATTCTAAGATATCTGAAAAGTTCTTAAAATAATCTAGGGCATGGACATTTTATTTTTTCCTGGAATTTTACAAACACTGCCTCATTTAAATCACATAATAAATTTATATTGCTGATACCATTATTATTCCTGTTTCTCCTATAGGAAAAACACAGCTAATAATGTGACATTCCCAAGTTAATACCATTCTATAAGCCCACAGGTATTCCTGAGTCCGAGTCCAGAGATCCCATCAATGAAGAATCTTGAATCCAGAGATAAGGGGAGGCTTGTCTAAGATTAGGGCTTGGGCATCCTGATTCCCAATTGAGTGTTTTGCTCAGAAATTTCAAAGAAAATTCTGTTCTCACTAAATTCAAGATTTGAATCCAATCACTACCAACCCAGAATTTTAAACCGTACCTTTTCTTTTCATTCCCCGCCCCCCCAGGCATGAATTTAAAGCAAGGGAAAGGAGGAAAAAAGCAAAAAAAAAATATAGATAAAGGGAGTTCTGATAATACCACTTCATGCCACATGAAAAGGTCAAACGGTCCTCCGTAATAGGCTGCAATTCAAGCAACCCCAGCCATGAAATATCGCACAATTTTCTAACCTTTTTAGGTGTAGTTGCAAGCACTTTGATTCTTGGGACAGTCTATATCTATATTTGAAACTCACTAAAAAGAAAAGAAAAACATGTTTCTAGGTACACTTGCCTTGTGGTATCAAATATAACTTATGGGCACACGCAATGGACATTGGTGGTTACTCACTGTTTTGCTCATTTGTTTTGTTTTGCTCTAACAGTCAAATATCAAAAAACTGGGGCTGTTCTACCTTAGTAATCCTGGTAGGAGACCCAATCTACCTCTGGTGTAAGCAAGTAAGAAACACATATTCCAACTTCCTTGCTACTAGGTCATAATAGCTGAGCTTGCTCAATCTAATGCCTCTACCCTGGGTTTTTAGTAAGGACCTAGAGATACAAATACCCAGGAAAGAAAAATATATTCTGGAGGTAGGGGCAGCAATGGCAGCAGAACCTTCCACTTTGCAAACAGAGAAAAGTCAGGGATAGCATCTTCTATGCAGTGCCAGCAGCAGTGCCAGTCGTGGGACCCAGCATCCCACAGAGGACACAGCAGCATCTTCCCAAACTGGCACCTAGCATGGTATCAGCTGTGGTGGTGGCTGATGCCTGCTCTCCCCTGTTTCTGTCCACATCCTGAGCCTGGATCTCCAGGATCCCTGGCAATTCTGTGAGCACAATAATGTCACTTTCACAAAACTCCTCCCTTCCTCTTTAAATCAGCCAAAGGTAGTTTATTTTGCTTTCAAGTAAGGATGCCAATACATCAAAGAATAACATTAAAATACAATAAAGAAATGGGACAAGTGGGAGCAGATCCTTACAGTTAAATATTTAACTTAAAGTTATTCGTGTATAAAAGAGTTGCAGCATTTCTCTATTATCACATTTTTCACAATTTGTAAAGCAGGATCAAGATGTAGACTGATTTCTCACCCATCTCTATCTCTGCCTCTCTTGATGTTTCTATTCTTGTCAGAGATGCCATCAATCTCCTCATCACTCAGGTTGGAAAACCACAATTATGTCATCTCTGCTTCCTCATATCCATTGACCAGGTACTTCCTATATTGTTTTATAATGACCTCTCAGGGTCCTATCTGGATTCTTCCCAGTGGCTAAACTCAATACAGGAATTTATCACTTCCTACCCAAGCTACTGCTCTTGTTTTTTAACTGGACTGGTTGTCTCCAATATATGCTATACCAAATTAATTTTTCCAAGACATTGTCCGTGTCTCACCACACTCTGTATCAAAATCGATGTCCAACTATTGCCTCTAGGATAAAACCTACACTACTCAGCATGACATGTTAGGCCCCTCATGATTTAGTGTCTTCCTATCTTCAATTTTAACTTTTACATGTTTCTAAATATTCACTGTAATAGTATCTAATCAAGGAACATATTTTTAAACTTAACATACCGACTTCAAAAATGGAAATCAAGAAGTATAGTGCATGCTTCTATAAAGAATATAACTACCTAAAAATCACCAAAAAAACTGCAAAAAGATTTTTATATCTACAATGTTATAATGACAAATACTAAACTGGGATGGGGAAATGAAGAAGGATGGTAAAAGCAAAAATAAACGCTAAAATTAACTACCATGTATAAAATGCTTATTATGTCATAATATATTCAAAATATCCTATTGGTGTTGTCTATATAAATATTACAGCAACTTTTTAAGGTATATATTACAACCTCATTTACATGTACAAGTACTGAAGTTTGGAGAGGTTAAAAGTATTCAAAATCTTTGGACTAATAAGTGCAGAACCAAAATTCAAATACCAACAAATCAATTACTAAATAAGAAGCACATTTTCTTCAAAGCAGACTATCACAGGAATAAAACAACTAAGTGAATGTATAAATTACTTTGTCATATATGTTTTAAATTGATTATGGAAGGGATATTACCGTTACCATTGATTTCCTGCTGGACCCTCACAACATCTCACAGACTGCCAACACTAAGCAAATTCTGATCCTTACTCCACAATAGCTCAACAAGCTTGCTAAAAATGCAGATTTTCAGGTTCCATTCACACTGTGTCTGGCACAGTATTCAGTACCAGGCATGTTATTAAGTACCTGCATGTTGCTGCTGATATACATGATACAACAGGTCCAAAGATCTAACTGAAAAATTCTGAGGCAGAGGTCCTCATCATAAGACCTGGGCTCTGTATCTTCTGGTTCTGTCACTCACTTGCCAAGTGATTTTGAGTAAGTATTTTGTTAATCCTCAGTTGCATTCTCTTTTAGGGAAAGAGGGCAGTGTAAATGACCTTGTCTGTCATCACATATCCCGCTTCCAGCATGCTAGTCCAGGAAGATCAACACAGGTTCTCTCAGATGCTCACTCTGCTAAATAGAGATACCCTGCCTGGAGCTCTGTGTTGGGAAGGGTTTTGAGGTGCTGCTTCAGAACAGTAGGAAAAATCAGATGGCTACCCAGAGATACAGGTCACGTACGTGTGAAAGGGATTAAAACTATGTGCAGTATTCAGGGTATTTGGTAATCTTGACATAGTCACACAGATCTATTTTCCCTCAAATAGACTGTCCCTTCACTCATTATTGGTCCTTTTACCTGACTGAAATTATACCTCTACTTTTACTTCAAAGGCTCCATATGTAATTGCTCGTCACCCCTTTCCACAGCCTAATTTTTGTATTTCTAATAAGTAACTGCTCCATTCTGCCTGGTAATACAAGTAGTCTCTTACCTACCCTTCTTTCCTCAAAAGAAAGGTAACTGAGTTGCTGTGAACCCTTAGAGAAATAACAAATGTAAAATGTTTATATATGGTAGGAATACAATAATTATTTCTTGCATCTCACTCAGCTCTAAAATCTTAGCCTTCTGAGATAAATGTTATTAAACTTTGCTGATGGGAGCAATAGACAAAGATGCTAGAAATTAAATTGGTTTCAGCACCACGGACAGCTCCAGAGAGTCACAACTTTCCTGCTGCTCTGTACAACCCACAATATTTTTCAGCCTCACCTCTCTTTAAGAATAACTAAAGGGCTCTCTCTTTATAATATGGGATTCCCCAAGTTTCTGGAAAGAGGGGTATCTTTTCTATTCAGAGCCTTTAATGTTCTTATCTAGCTATCTGAGCTTACTACAATACAGCAACCCTGTTGAGTCCAGATTCTGGATCAGACTACTTGATTTTGGTCCTGGCTACTCCACTTACCATAGTTATTCTTATATAACCAAAGACATAGCAGAGGCAGTAAGATACCAAACAGTGACATTAGGCAAATTGTGTGCTATCTTACTGCCTCTGTTACCTGTTTAGCAGTGTAACTATGGTACTAACTAACTTCATGGAATTTTAGAGAATACCAAAAAGAGACTACTGCAAATAAGGGCTTAGAAAAGCCTTGCTATGTACTAGCATTCAGTGACTGTAACTGGCCATTATTAGGAGCTACCACACCCCAAGGTTGTTTCTATACTGGCCCTGTCATGACTCGCATGACCTCAGGAGAGACCATTTATTTCCTCTGCTATGAAATGAGAGTTGAAACACAGTGGATATTCTCCTAATGTAAGTTTCACAGCATCTGAGATAGTCTCTGCTACATCCCAGTAAACGTTTCTCTCTTTAACTTCTGTCTGTTTGTCCATCATCCTTGCATGTTGTCAGCCTGGGAATCCTGAGCATAAAAACTCCAGCTCCTCAGCTCAAGTTCCTCAACTTTAGTGTCCTGAAATTTAGATAACTCAGAAAAAGAAAAGGCTTTCAGTACCCTTCCAGTCCAGGCTTTCAGAGCCTTCCTCTAGCCTAATTGTAATGCCAACACTCATGAACAAGAGACTCTCGGAAAAGGAAAGGAGGCAGGAAGGACCAGCACTTCCTTGCCACTGTTCTGCTCACTGCTGTCCATCATGATCCTCCCCAGTATCTGTAACTGTTCATTTCAGTAACCCCAAATTGTTGCTTCAAGTGTTTGGATGGCTTGCATATTTCCATTTCCTGCTGCACATTTATCCCTTAAGGTTCCTGAAACAAATCCATGCAGCTCTAAATCCCCCTGTGCAAACCCACCTATGAGTCCTCGCTTTAATCCCCAGCATCTTTTCCCAAGTACTTTTAGAAGTGTTATGAACCCAAACATCTTTCTGGCCAGCTGCAGTTTCTTACACGAGATCATGACTTCAAATCTCAAAACCACAGTATGACTTGTTATAAATAGCAGGGGATTTCAGTCCAACATAATGCTCTGGAAGACTGCAGCAAATTCAAGTTCAGCATCTTCCAGGGTGTGAAATTAAAAGCAGAAAACATCCTAAATGCCCGAGCATTTCTGTTCCTTATGAACGACAGTTTTAACTCTTCCTCTGCATCTTTGATGTAAGATCATTGCTTTTAAGGTTCAAAATCAGTGTTTTCAGGACTCCTAAAATGCCTATGTCTTTCTCAAATCTTAGCCTTAGTGACTAGCAGATACTAAGTACTTGTAGTATAATGTATTATTGTCCAATAATTCTCATTTTATTCTCTTCTTTCCCACAAGAAGAATACCTATCCCTGTTCCATTCATGTTGGATTTGCCAGGTTTCTTTGCTCTGCTCAACAAGATGTTAGTAAATGCAATGCAGCAAAGGTAGAAAATGTGACCATGCAGTTAGACCTACACAGTCAGACCTCTGCCATAGCCATGACAAAGTTCATGGTTCCACGAGGAGTTGGAGAAATGTGGTAAGCAGAGCTCAACAGCTCCTGCTGGACCCAGTTTAGATCAACCAACTCCCACTCAGTCCAATGCATAAGCCAATGAAAAGCCTATGGTTGTCTGCCACTGTGATTTCATAGTCACTTCTGACATCATGGCACTTGCAAACCAATCAATTAGTACACAAATTAACAAGTATTGGGACTGCAGGATTGTCATACACCAATTCTTTATCTCCTAGAGAGTAACAAGAGAGAAACCAGGTCATTTAGCACTAAAAAATACCTTAATACCTGTTCCTTTTCCAGGATGGGTAATGATATAAGAGCACATGAGCAAATTTGAAAAGTTAAAATACATAAGCTATAAACTGTTTTAACTTAACACCAGGTTAAGTAAAGTACAAAATTTTCCAATTTCATTTTATAATCTCTTTCCTTCCCTGACCTTGTCTCCATCCCATAGATCATAAAACTCCCCCTTTACAGAACAACAGGACTGTCCTGAAGTCATGCTGGGCTGAGGGAAAAAAATCTAATCCCAGCTGTAATAAAATGCTTTAGAATTTATAAAAATGAAGAATTCCCAATAAGCATATAATTGAACTTGTTTTTACTGCCGTGGTAGAACTGGACTGAAAATTAAAAATTCATTACCAAGAGCAGTTTACAGAAGCTATGTTTCAGCTCCTTGGAAAAGGTTCCCAATTCACTCAATTTAGCAAACATAAGAACACAAAAATTACCAAACCAGGTCAGATCCCTAGTACCCTTCAGCACAGAGTTCTGACAGTTGAAAACAACAAAGTTGCCCTTGATGAAAAGTTAGGCTGCAAGCAAAAGACCCCTGATAGCCCTTAATAAATCATCCTGGACCTGTCATTCATGTTAGCTTATGATAGTAGCTGGTACCAGGCTCGTCCTACACCACAAAAATACATAAAACCAGACAAAGAGAGGAAGCCACTGTGCTCAGGCACCCAAGACCCTGATGAAGGTGTAATGAGCTGAAGTCTAAGTGGGGAACCAGGGTCTGGCTGAGCTGAAGAGGCAAAGATCAAAGTAGAGGGCAGCTGAGTCAGTGGGAACTATGGGACAAGGCATTGGAGAGGAGATGGTTTATCCTAGGGCACCATGGAAGTTTGTGTGGGGGTCCCGCAAAAGTCCCAGTTCAAGGTCCCAGCTCACATACACAGAATGACACTGAGGCTTACCATAGAATGGCAGCTATAATCTTGAGAATGGACTGGAGACACTAGCGAATGCTCCTTGCTAGAGAACTTTGAAGTCTATCCCAACCGGAACGGAAAAACTGAATTTCCATCTCATTAGCTCCTCAGCTAACCCATGAAATCTCCAAAAGACTTTCCAGGAGCAAGGATCACTAGCTAAAATAAGATCTACTTTAGGTCCACCTCACCAAACCTTCAACCAAGCACTAACAAGATCCACAAAGGAAAGAAGTGGAATCCCAACAAGTAGAGGGCTTGGTAACCACCATGCTTTATTTAGGCTTTCTACACTTGGGGCACAACTGTAAAACCAAGTAAGTAAACCATGTACTAAACAAAATGAATCATCTTCAGAGGATAATTAAAGAACCCAGTGTCTCTACAATCTATCACCCGTGGAAGGTACACAAATATTACAAGATGTGAAAAAAATAAACACAATGAAGGAAAAAATAGTAGACAAATTGACACTCAGGTATTCACTCAGTAGAAATAATTTATACTCACTCAAAAATGTTTACATAAAAGAAAGAAGAGAAAAGATTCTATGTCTGCATATATAGTCATTTATATGCATATGGACAAGATAGACAACTATACTACTAATCTCTGTTAGTTCATCAAAAAGAGCAGTTTGTGCTTCTATTGTTTGTTTGATCATTGTTTCATGCCTATATCTTGTAATCTAAACAACTACTTTGAAGATAACAATATGCAACATAGTGCTAATTTCCTATCATTTTGTTTTGAAATTCTGCATCATCATTCTTATTCTTTTTTGTTTTTAAAACTAAAAAATCTTTATATGAATGCTTACAGCAGCAACATGCACAATCACCAAAAAAGTGAAAACAACTCTAATATTCTTCAATGGGTAAATGAATAAACAAACTGTCACACTTCCATACAATGGAATGTCATTCCTCAATAAAAAAGACAGTATTGAATACTTACAACACCAAAGAAGACTCCCACAGGCATTATGGTTTGAGAAAAAGTCCAGTCTCAAGAAGTTGCAAACTGAGAAAAGGCAAAATTATAGCTACAGAGAACAGATCAGCGTTTGAGGAAGTTCAGGGGTGGGAAGGGTTTAATTACAGAAGGGTGGGAGGAGTGAGTTTTCTGAGATGATTGAATTGTTCTATGTCTTCATGGTGGGATGGTGGTACAAATTAACATATATCTCAAAATTCACAACAACACTAAAAAACTAGCCAGGTATGGTGGCACATGCCTGTAATTCCATCTAGTATTCTGGGAGGCAGAGGAAGGGGGATCAAAAGTTCGATCCCAGCCTTCACACCGTAGTGACTTAACGAGATCTTGTTTCAAAAACATATAAAAACTTACAAAATAAATAAAAGGACTGGGGATGCAACTCAGTGCAAAGATACTCAGTTCAATCCCAAATACCATTAAAAAAACCACTAAATTTTACTGCACATTGATTTTTAAAAATAAATTTTGAAAAGAAACAATTTAAAATGACTACTATAAACATATTCATTCTAATAAATTCTGCAACAGAATTATTATACTACTTCGGAACCAACCAAAAATGGACAAAGGATATAGACAGACAATTCACAGGAAAGAAAACACAAAATGCTGTTAAGCATAGGAAATGTTCGACTCACTTTGTCACTCACTGAATTGGCAAAGATGAGAGACCCTGAGAACACATCACGGTGGTGAATATTTGGGGTTACATTAGTGGTGGACTGATGTAACTTTGATGAAAGGAAAAGTGGGTGATAACCATCAAAATGTTTCAACCATGGATATACAATTCCTCCCAGCAAATACACCTTCTGAAATGTTTTTCTATCAATCTATTTGCACGTGTATCCACGATCTAAGAACCAAATCATTTATTCTATTTTATTTTTTTTCTTGGTACCAGGGATCAAACTCACAACCTCGCACCTGCAAGGTAAGCACTTAAGCCACTGAGTTAAATACCAAGCCCTATTTTTTTTTTTTTTGAGACAGAGTCGCACTATGTAGTTCAGGCTGGCCTTGCTCACATTGTAGCCCAAGCCAGCCTCAAACTCACAACGCTCCTCCTACCTCAGCTTCCTGAGTGCTAGGATTAAAGGCATGTGCCACCACGCCCGGCTTCCAAATCATTTATTAAAGGCTTGTTTTTATTAGTACAATGTAGGGGACAACCTACATTTAACCAGACTGGGTAACGTACAGTACACACGCTGAACTACCTACCTACATACATACATACCAATATATACCAGGATACAAGGAAACCCTTATAATGAAAGAGAACAGTTCCAAGTTCAAAAATGAAATATCATTCAGTATTATTAATTGGAGAATACAAGGTTAAAAAAATTACCTCAAGTAAGCTACTATATAAAATAAAATTACAAAAAGAATTCCTGAAATGCCATGAATGACATAAAATGTCTTTAAAAAGATACCCAAGAAATGGCTTAAATGGCAGCCTGTGGAGAGGATCCTGAATGGCTAGGGATGTGGGAAGCGGAGAAAAATATTCCATTCTTCATCTTTTGTCTCTTTTAAATTCTGATCCAGGTGATTTTTTTGTCTATTTTTGTTGTTGTTCTGTTTGCTTGCTTGCTTATTTTGAGACAGGGTTTCACTAGCAGTTCGGGTTGGTCTTGAATTCATTTTATAGCCCAGACTGACCTTAAGCTCACAGCAATCTTCCTGCCTCAGCTTCCCGAGTCCTGGGATTACAGGCATGCTGGGATTACAGGCATGCACCACCACACCCTGCTGATCCAGGTGACTGAATAACCTATTTCTAAGTAAATAAAAATTTTAATCCATTAAGACCTTATGGAAGTTACGTGTTTCAGTTTACATTACCTGAAATCAAGCTTCTGCTAAGTGAAAATATCAATTATGCTACAGAAATCTTTCCCATAGGACAGGGACCAAGCTAAACCCAATCCTGCTGACTACACCTTGCCTTGTAATGTTAGTTCCAGTGCTGTGACTCAGAGCTGAGTAAGAACACAATAACCAAATACAAAAGAATCCCTTTAAGTTTATAAGTATTTGTCAAATGTCTATAGCTCATTATGTATTACATAATGGTTACATTTCTTATGGGGAGTCAGTATATTTGTATAAAACATCTCAGTTCGTTTCCTCCCCTCTCTGCCCATCCCTCCATCTGGAGTCCCTCTCCATTTGAGAAAGAGCTATATCCCTACATGCTCTTATCTATTTTTTAATTCACTCTTTATTTACATACTGAGTTTGTCATATAAGAGAAACCATGTGATATCTA
>RJWM01026613.1:0-27839 GCA_004363535.1 Dasyprocta punctata
GTTTTTCAAACTTTCCATGGAGTTTTTCATTTCTTGCATTTCCCTTTGCATCTGTTTCATGCATTCTGTTTGTGTCTTATATTGTTCCTTCAAGGTTTTGATCATTTTCTTAAGTTCTTCTATGTTTTTATCTTGCTCTTCTTTAGATACACACAACATTTCTTTAATAATGATTCTCATTTCATTTTTTAGCTGAGAGAATATTTCTGATTTGAATTTCTCTATAGCTTCATCAAGCTCTTTCTTTATTGCATTTTCTATCATTTCAGAAAGTCCATTTGTGTGACTCCCACTGTCTTCCATTTCAGTATCTCTTGGGTTTGTTCTTTGTGGGCTGGGGGACTGAGACTGCCTCTTGGTCTTTCATTTTGTCATTTTCTTCTGGAATCTTTGTAGCTCTGTGTCCTGCGAGGCTGGCTGGCCTTTCCCTGAGGTTTGCACTGATCCTTGCGGCATGCAGGATCACGGGACCCGGTAGGCTGCGTCCCGTGCACAGCAAGGAAGGGTGGCCTCCCAGGGCATGCAGGTGGAGCCTCCTCCTTCACTGGTTGGGGGCCAAGGCCTCCTGGTCCCAGCAAGCTAGGTGGGGCAGCGTGAGGGACGCAGACCCGACCTTGGTTCTTTCTGCAAGTTCAGTCCAACAGCTATGCCTGCGGGGCAAGCCCAGGCAGGTGCCAGGCCTACAGTGTCAGGAGCAACCCTGCTGGGTGGCGGGGTCTGCACCCGAGCTGTGGGATGGCACATGCTCAAGCCGTTCCACTCGAAATGAGCTTTAATACAATTTTATTGGGAGACCTCAATACCCTGCTCTCACAAAAGGATAGTTCAACTAGACAAAAAATCAATAATGAATTATTAGAACTAAATCAAACTTTTGAGCAAATGGACTTAATAGATGTCTATAGACTCTACCAGCCTACAACAGCAGGATGCACATTCTTTTCAGCTGCACATTGGACAGTCTCCAAAATAGACCATATACTGGCTCATAGGACATGCTTAAACAAATGTATATGATCTAAAATTATCCTATACATACTATCAGACCATAATGCAATGAAACTGGAAATGCATACCAAAGGAAATCACAAGAATTTCATCAACACATGCAAATTAAAGAGCACCCTACTAAACAATCAATGGGTCACAGATGAAATTAAAGTAGAAATCAGACAGTATTTACAGTTGAATGACAATGACAATAAAACATATGAGAACTTGTGGGACACAAGGAAAGCAGTCTTAAGAGGGAAATTTATAGCAGTAAATACCCATGTCAGGAAAACACAGCAAGCAAATTTAAACAACTTAATACTGAACCTCAAACTTCTAGAAAAAGAAAAGCAAGCTAAACCAAAAGTTTATGCAAGGGAGGAAATTATAAGGATCAGAGCAGAAATTAACACACTGGAGACTAAAAACAATACAAAGAATCAATGAATCAGAGAGATGGTTTTTGAAAGATTAAATAAAATTGACAAGCCCTTGGCCAACCTTATCAAAAAAAAAAAAGGAAAGGACTTAAATGCATACAATTAGAAATGAAAAGGGTGAAATCACAACAGACCCTGTAGAAATCAGAAAATCATCTATACCAACTTTGAGAACTTGTATTCTAATAGGATGGAAAATACAGAAGAAATCAACAGGTTCCTAGATATGTATGAATAACCAACATTGAATCAAGAAGATATAAAAATCTTAACCCAATATCAATAAATGAAATTAAAGATGTAATTAAAAATCTATCAACAAAGGTGAAAGATTTATATGATCTGAAGAGAAACCAGAGTATAAAATCTATCAGCAAAGTCCAAGCCCTGATGGATTCACTGCTGAATTCTACAAGAAGTTTGATGAAGACCTAATACCAATACTTCTCAAACTCTTTAATGAAATTGAAATGGAAGCAACACTCTCAAATTCATTCCTGGGAGCAAGCATTACTCTGATTCCAAAACCAGAAAAGGACCCAACTAAGAAAGAGAATTACAGGCTCATCTCCCTAATGAGCATTGTTGCAAAAATCCTCAGTAGGATACTGGCAAATAGACTGCAGCAAATCATCAAAAGATTGTACATCATAATCAAGTAGGATTCATTCCAGGTATCCAGAGATGGGTAACCAGACATAAATCCATAAATGTAATATATCATATCAATAGAGTCAAAGATAAAAATCATATGGTTATCTCCATAGATGCAGAAAAAACTTTTGACAAAGTCCAGCATCTATTCATGATAAAAACCCCAAAGAAAATTGGACTAGGTTGTCTCTATCTCAATCTGATAAAATAACAGCCAACATCCTACTAAATATACAAAAACTGAAACCTTCCACTCTAAAATCAGGAACAAGACAAAGATGTCCACTATCTCCACTCTTAGTGTAGTCTAGAAACTTTAGCAAGAGCAATTACACTAGAGAAAAAAATAAAAGGAATAAAGAAGCAAAGAAAGAAGCTAAACTAACACTATTTGCAGATGACAAGATACTTTATCTAGAAGATCCCAAAACTTCCACCAAAAGACTTGTAGATTTCATGAGTAGATTTAACAGTGTAGTTGGTTACAATGTCAATACTCCAAAATCAATGACCTTCTTGTAGATGAATAACAATCTCACTAACAGAAATCAGGGAAACAATACCTTTTACAATAGCATCCAAGAAATGAAATACCTAGTAATCAATCTAATTAAAGATGTAAAAATACCTCTATACTGAAAACTATAGTACTGAAAATGGAGATTGAAGAAATTAGAAAATCAAGAGTAACACGTGTCCTTGGATAGAAAGAGATAATATAGTGAAAATGGCCACACTTCCAAAATTGTTATACAGATTCAATGCAATCCCAATCAAAATACAATAGCATACATCATAGAATTAGAGAAAACAATCCTAAAATTCATCTGGGACCAGAAGAGACCTAGAATAGTAAAGGTGATCCTGAGCAACAAAGACAAGATGGGGACATCACAATTACTGACTTGCAATTATTTTATAAAGCTACTGTGATAAAAAAAATTCATGGTACTGGCAAAAAAAAATAGACCCAAAATCAATGCAATAGATTAGAAGATGCAGAAATGACTGCAGGCACACTAAGTTATCTTATTTTTGACAAAGGTGCTAAACACATTCATTGGAAAAAAGATAGCCTCTTTAACAAATGGTGCTGGAAAAACTGGTTTTCCACATACTAAAGATTAAAACTGGATCCCTGTATTTCACCATGTACTAAGTTTAAATCTGAATGGATTAAAGATCTCAACATTAAAACAGAAACATTAAATCTACTGGAAGATAAAGGAGGTAAATCTCTTGAGGACATTGGTGTAGGTAAATCTTTATGAATAAAAGCCAGACTGCACAGGCACAACTGCAAAGAATCAACAAATGGGATCTCAACCCACCATAAAGCTTTTGCACAGCAAAAGAAGCCACCAGCAGAGTGAAGAGACAACCCACATTATGGGAGAAAATGTTTGCTATCTGTCCCTCAGGTAAATTACTATCAAGAATGTAAAAAGAACTTTAAAGCATCAGTCCTCCAAGATTTAAATACCCAATCCAAAAATGGGCATCTGACATGAACACACACTTCTCAGATGAAGAAGTACAAACAGCAAATAAATACGTGAAAAAATGTTCAGCAGCCCCGGTGATTTGAGAAATGTAAATGAAGACTACACTGAGATTTCACCTCACCCCAGAAAGAATGACTGGGATTAAGAAGTCAACCAATAATAAATGCTAGATGGGCTGTGGAGAAAAAGGAATCCTTCTCCACCGTTGGAATGCAGGCTGGTGCAAACACTGTGGAAGTCAGTGTGGAGATTCCTCAAAAAGTTGGGATTGAAGGTTTAGATCCTGAGTATCTTCCCAAAAGAACTAAAAACATCAGCCACAGCAATATATGTGCACCTATGTTTATAGCTGCACAGTTCATAATAACCAGATCTTAGAAGCATCCTAAATGCCCCTCTACTGAGGAATGCATGAAAAAGAAATCATATTTTTATGTAATGGAGTACTGCTAGCTATAAAGAATGATAAACAACATTTTCACTCTTAAATGGATGCACCTTGAAAATATACTTATTAGTGAACTAAATAAGTCACACATATGTAACCATCATACTGTTGCACTTGTGTGACAAATTGAAAGAAAATCCATGTATGTATATAGAAAATTAGTTAAGATAGTTAAAGAAAAAGAGTTTTGAGTGAAAAGTTTTCACAGGGTCATTTTCAGATTATATCTTTACTGTGAATTGTTATTTTTAAAAATATTATGAGTCATAATAAAACATAGTTATAAACCTGGCTTTTCTTGATTCATTGAGGAAAAAGTTTTGTGATAATAATTTTCTGGACAATGTTTCAAGTCTGTATCTTATACTCTAAATGACCATGTGAATATAACAATATGCAGTGTGTTGATTATTGTTATTCTTCTATTGGCTTATTTCAAAATTGATCTACTGTAATCTGTTACTTTTTCCTGTGTAAACTAAAAAAAAACAAAGAAACAGATTTTGAGAGCCAGGTAAAAGTGTTGAGTTGAGAAATTTAGAAGTTTAGGAGAATCAGCAGGGGGCCAGGGTCCTCACTTACTAAATATCCTGACCCTGAGCAAGACAAGAGCAGTGTTACACTCGAGTGCCCAGAGCCTGACTACAATATAAGGGAAGGAATGAATAACACACTTGTAAAAACCTGACAATTGCCTAACAAATGTTAAAGACTAATGTGAAAATGATAAGAAAATTTCCTTGGCATCACCAGGAACTTGGAGATGCCAGGAACATGGAATGTATGTTGAAAAAAGATGCAGATAGTAAGTAGAGCCACACTGAGAGAGATACTTGGGTCTCACTATTTCTGAGTACCTTAGTAACTTTCCCTCACTGCTGGGAAAAATAGTTGATGCCCAAATTAAAGAGGGAAATTTTTATTTAGTTCACAGTGTATGAAGCTTTCAGTCTGTAATCAACTGGCTCTAATGCAGGGTGGCATGACTGAGAAGTAACCATTTATGGCAGTGGAAAATAGCAAAAGCAACAAGACCCATAAAAAGCGGGAGGATAAGCCTATTTTCTTCCCTTTGTAGTAAGGCTCTGGGCCCTCAAGTGAGTGTAACACTGTTCTTGTCTTGCTCAGGGTCAGGATGTTTAGTAAGTGAGGACCCTGGCCCCCTGCTGATTCTCTTAAACTTCTAAATTTCTCAACTCAACACAAAGAACAATATACTAGAGCAGTACTTCTGGTATTTTGAATTAAGTTACTTAGTTAAACTTGTAGGCTTCTCAGGTTAACACAGTGTATCAACCATTACAGCAAGGAATGAAAAGTACAGATTGAATATTCTTTTCCCAACATGAGGATACAATGAGACACAGTATTTCAAGTGTTACTATTTTTATACTTTAACTTGTATGCATATTCAAAGTATGATTAAAAATACAGTGCATTTAAATTTAAACATTTTTCTTTTAGTGAATGACACACTGTGATCAGTTCTTCTCAAAACCTTTCTCATTCCTTCAAAAACACTTTTTTAACCATACATACTAATTTCTGAATCCTTTCTGCAAAAATTTTATGAGTGGCTTTACTTGCACTGTCATTACTGCCTTGATGTCTCAAATTCATGAAAAATATTAACTTTCATGATTATTTTGATCTTGGGTAAGAGTCCAAATTTACATGCATCCAGAAATTGTGAAAGAATTACATTTCTATTGGATTTTGGCAGTGGTAGTCACATTTTCTGCCCAATGTATGAAGACACACATGAAAGAGAACACCCACACTTGCTCCAGAAATTTGCAAGAACAGTGGGAGAAGTGTGCTTGAGGAGCGCTTTGGCGAGCGACTTTGCCAGGGTTAAGAGCAGTATGTCTTTCATTACAATAAACTACTTCAATTTAAATACAGCATATATTTTGATTACACTTTGCACAGATCTAATATTCTAGCAATGGAACCCAAACCAAAGCACAGCATCTATGTTACATATCTTCCTTGGAGACCAATGTAGGATATTCATGGCCCATTTCTTAATTGACTTGACAAAAATGGCTGACTAGGAGCTTAGTACAAAATGTTATGGTTTAGATATAAGACACCACCCCTAAAATCTCATGTGATCAGAGTTCTAATTTGGGGGATTTGATTGGATCAAAGGAGTGCAATACTCACAAAAAAATTTCATCCACTAATAAATTTTGTATATGAATATTATGTTAGGAAATGAGGCCTTTTGGAAATTGATTAACTGCATGTGTGACCTTATAGATCATGTTTCCCTTCCATATCATCCCTTCTCTTTCTGCATTTTGGCTATAGACTGAACTGTCTTCTACTGATGTCCTATGATTTGGCTTTTATCTGTCTGTCTCCATGTTGAAAATAAGTCCCCAGACTCAAATTGTCCAGTACCAGGAAAAATGCATTCAGATACGAGACAAAATACCTGGACATGACTTTTATCTGTACTTCTGCAGAACTTGGCAAGCACGAGTTTTCAGGTGTGCAAGAGAAAACGGAGTTGCCCCTTTTGTCCCTAATACAGGAGAAGCCACTGACCTTTAAGTTCATTGACTGAATACAAAGGGTTACATCTATTTAGCATGATCAGTTCAAATGGTGGAGTGAGTTTGGGGCTGGAGTCATTACTGTGTAAGGTAGAGAAAACCTGTATGATTTGACAAGTCCTTGGGTTTTATCATGAGAGAGGATGTGGTTAGAGAGAGGAGATACAAAGTTTGGAATGGAATGTTCCTAGTTTTTTATCTTGGAAATTAGTTATATTCGAGGAAAATGTTTATACTCACCATTTCATAGATCTTCAGATATTAACTATGGGGGTTATAAATAGGGAGTAGATGGCCATTTCTTTTAAACCCAAAGTGAAGCTACATTGGCATTGTTATTTGAGTAAATGATAAAACCTATTTTGCACATCATAAACCTTCATGTGGTCATAGGTTGGGCTTCTTTTATTTTTCCCTACAGATGACTGAATCTACGGTGTGTGATACTGGGAGCAAAGATGTGATGCTTGGATTGATCCGTGGTGTGATTCTAGGATTAAGGTTACCCCAAAATGAATGTGAGTGCTCATTTGAGGTTTAAGGAAAAAATATAAAAATAGAAGCCACCCTAATAGTGGGTAGTTTGGATGGACAATAAGGGACAGAAAGAGGATTACTGCTTGTCACTCTTCATTCTTTGTTGCACACCATAAACCGTTTCTCTTCCTCAATGCCTTTCTGCCATACCATCCTGCTTTGGAGCAGCCAATTATGAACTGAAAATTCTACAAACTGTAAGCTAACTAACACTTTCCTAGTTTAATTTTGGTCATCAGATATTTTGTCTCAGCAATGAGACAAAGAAACTAAGCCATGCTTATACCATACTATTCTGACCATTGAGCTACCTGAACATTGATTTTCTGTGAGTCAACATATACCTCCCCTCTTTTAAATTCTGGGTGTTGTATATTGTGTTAAGTGAAAACAAAGTGGCTAAGATGCCATCTTAGTCATGAAGACAGTCTCTGCTATCATAGTCTGTGCAAGTTAATGGTGATCAAATAATCAAATCAGACCATATATACATATATATGTATACATATACATATATATGCACACATATATATTTTATATACTAATTTTATATACTAATTTCTTATGGCCCTAAGTAATATTACTATTCAAAAGTGTACATGCAGTGTTAGAGATCTTTAAATAATTTGGTCCAACTATTGTAAAAGGGAGGAAATCATTAGATTTTAGAAATTTCCTATTCTTAGATTTTTATTTCATGTTTTTATTGGCATGTATTTGCAGTGAATAACATTTGCATTCCATGTACAGAGTTGGTATTTTCAGGCAGTGTAATGAGCTTAAGAATTTTCTGACTTTATCTTTTTATAATTTTCTGTATCAGTGATTTAAATTTTAACATTTGACTAGTACAAATGACTCTAGGTGTAGAATGATAAATTTATTCTATAGATAAACTTTTGGGTGTTGGAGGACTTATATAAAAATTTAAGTAAATCATAGTATGTTTAACAGAACTTGATTCTGAGCATGCAACATTCCCTGGAGCATGCAACAGCCTCTGGAATAAAATCCTCTTGCAAATGGTGGCTCATGGTTAAAATACCACAGTCAACCCTTATGATAAATAGACTTACTGGCACATACACACTAGCAGAGCTGAGAAACAGCAACACCCACAAAGACAAACATATTGTTCTTTCAGAAACAAAGTTTTCTCTACAAGAAATTTATCTTGAGACTATGTCTGTCTTCATTAATGTGGTTCTACCTGCTACATAAACACAAATGTTGAATTGCTAGAGGAGGTATCTGACTTACTTCACATAACATTATGGCCTCAAACTTCTAGCATTTGACTGTACATGACACAATTCCATTCTTCTTACAGGATGAATATTATAACAATATGTGCACACCACAGTTTCTTTATTCATATGTCTGTTGAATGTTAGTTTCAGAGTTTAGTTATTGTGAGCTGCACTACTATAAACAAGGACATGCACATACCACCACAGTATGGTATCCAACTTGGAGAAAAGGGGAATTCCCAGGTGATGGAGATCTTCATAAAATGCAAGTTCTATTTTATTTTTCTTAAACTTCTAATCAGCATATTTAGTTTTATGTGTTCTTGGTAATAGTCATCTACTGGGGGCAGCATACAATCTCAGAGTTGATTAAACTTTACAAGATAATCTAAACTGATAAAGTTTTCCATGTACTTACTGGCCATTTATGTTTGTTTTGAGAAGTATCAATTCAGATAATTTCTGCATTATATATTTATTTTCTTTTTATATCTTTAGTAACATATACATACACGTTAATATGTATGATACTATATATATTGCACACACTATATATATATATATATATATATAGCATTTGCACTGTATTGTGTGTTACAGGTCATCTGGATGTGTATTTGGAATATATAGTAATATGTGAGTAGTTTTATGAAAATAGTGTGCAATTTCAAGTCAAGTTGAGGAGCTATGAATTTTGGAATCCTTGAGTAGACTAGGACAAATCCACTGAAGATACTGAGAAAGGACTGTAGTCAGAATCTCTCTATGTGGTATCACTAATAGCATCTAAGTATCCCTAGAAAATTATCTACCCAATATCAAAACATTTTTGTGCATAATGACTATGGAAACACAAAACAGTTTTGTTACCTTTCAACATCAGTGTCTTTGGGGAGAATTATGTGCACCATTCTACATCATTAATCAAAATATAAATTACTATACTCACAATGAAAATCAAAATGGAGAGTCCTTAAAACATCAAAAATATGTACCTACAGTTTGGTCCTACCATACTTTCTGGTGTATTCCTGCATAAATTGGAGTCAATAAAATATAGGGTTAATTGCATATCTATATTTACTGCAGTATAATTTATAGTAGACTAGATATGGAACAAGCCCAGATGCCCATTACATATAAATGAATAAAGAAAATATGAATATATATGAAAGTGAAAATATTCATATATGTGAATATGAAATATTAAATATAGATACACATATGAAATAAGAATATATGTGTATATGAATACATGGAGTATTACTATATATGAATATATGTAGTATTATTCAGTCATATAGAAGAATGAAATTCTATTATTTGTAAGAAAATAGATGGATATGTAGCACGGACAGAATGCTGAGTCTAGTTATCCAACCACAATGGCAGATATTACATGTTCTACATAATGTTTGCAATCCAAAAAAGCAAAAAGGAAGTAGAATGGAGACTATTACCTGACAAGAGGAAGAATATAAAATGTGTTGTGGAAAAGCATACGGTGGAGCAATAGATGAAATGGAAATGTTTGTATTTACCAGCAACACAGACTGAAGGTATAGATGTAGTGGGAATATATGCATTTACCAGCACCCCAACAAAGTGACACTTTATTGATAACTGTTCAATTAATATGATCCTATCATTCTATATGAGATTGCACTATGTCTCTATCATGAGCATTTCATTTCACATGAGATACATTAAGTCAAAATTTATAATCACACATCAGGCTTGGTGGAGATGTTTGAAAGCACAGAGTGAATGCATATATTTTTAACCAAAATTTCCTGGCAGAGTGAAAATTCAAAGGATGTCATGTTTAGGTTATGGTTAAATCACTGTTAGTTTAGAACATGAAATTTGTATCTCATCATTCTTAGAATTTCTAAAAATTGCTCATAAGGAACATTGATTACCATTATCCAATGCTATGAATTTATATAGCAATAGGAAAAATCTGAAAGGGTTTCATAAAAAAATTATGAAAAAGTTTTAATCATTAAATCATGTTAAGTCTAATGCTACTGTGGACAACTCCACACATTTGAAAAGGCTTCTGCATCTAACTTTGCCTCTCTCCCTAATTGTGGGCACAAAAACAAATTAAGGCAAGACTAGACAAGATCAAGACCAGAACAAGACAAGGCAAGTCACAATAACAACAACAACAACAAAAATGGGAAGGTGGGCAGCAGGGTCTCTGAAGCATAAAAATTTGCAAAAATTGCAAGAACCTAGTGAACTTCACACTTACTAAAGCTCAGTATTTGCAAGTTAAAGGAAAAGTGCAGGAAAAAATTATAGATACTGTTTTCCTGTTGAGGAATTGTATTTAAATCAGTTTTCATCACTCTTGCTTCCTAATATCTAATTTCTAATTTTTCCAGGCATAATTTTGTTTGGGCTCTTAAAATCTGATAAGACTATAGGGTAATTTTGACATTAAGCATTTGTGTTTTGTTGATAACTATCCAATAATAAGGTTGTAAGTAGCATATAATTCTACAAAATATTATACTATGTATACATCAGAATTTCTTTCATATGAATAAAAAGTGAAAATTTATTTTCACCAGGCACCTATATTATAACTTCTGTGCTTATAAAATGAAAATTTATCATGGCATCTTTTGATGCCAGTGCTTGAGTGACAGAAAGGGCTGCCATAAAGGGGCTACACTAAGTAGAGCTAGAAATTCACTGCCTATCTCTACTTATGTATTAAATTGATGGAATACCTAGACTTCTCTGCCACCATCACTGAATACATCAGTGATACATTCTTTAGAGTGACTTTGGGAAGAAGAGAAGCTGTTTTTTATTCACAGATTTAACACAAAACTGATTTTTAACCATGAGTTATTCTACTCTTAGAGGACATTAGGCAATGCCTGGAGACAACTGTGATGTGGAAAGGGTACTGGAATGTAATAAGAACAGGACAGGTTTGCTGCCACATTTCCTACAATATCCAGGCAAGACAGTCCTCTAAAACACTGCATTGCCAGGCAATTAATGAAAATAGTACTTAGTTGAGAGCTTATGTGAAATAAAATTTGCCATTTACTTGTACAATGACTAAAGTTACAAAGTATTTTTGTTTCTTTTGATTAAAAGAATTCAGGACTTGATGTATAAGAATATTTAATTCTAAAATCTTGATTAATTTGCATCAATGCTGTTACTATATATATAGATTAGTCACATACCATAGAATGAAGAGTTGTAGATATAATGATTTTTTTTCTGCTTCTGTTTGTATACCAGTGAAAGAGTTTTGTCTTATGTGGTGCCCAGAAGCATCTTGTCCTAGTATTCAGATAATTCGCTATCAGGGACCCAGCCTAGATCACCAATCTCCCAAACAAGTGTATGGCAAAAGCTAAAATAAATGAGACAAGTGGTATGATTTTGTGGCTCCAGGAGGATCAAAGCCCTTTGCAGAGTTCTTCACTCTGAGGCTATGATGAAGGCTAAGATAAAGAGCTTCTCTGGGCTGCCCATACTTATTTCCATTGCAGACAAAGAGAGGGGATACTGAGGAAAGTGTTGGAAATGAGCAGGACCTTGGGAGTCACTTCAAAGACATCTCCAAGTAGTAAATTGTGCCAATTACAGAGAACTGTGTTATCTCCATGATGATATTTATGGTGGGAATGAGACTGCAGGAGTGAGATGCTTGCAGCTGCAGTCTCTAGCTACTTAATTGATTGTGGAGCCAAAATGTCTTCAATTGAGGCCTTATCTTGCCTTTTGAGGTATCTCTGGCCTCACAGGCCACTACAGGCCTCAGCCAGGACCAGTGATTCATAGAGGTTCACTTACTATGAATTAGCTCCCATTGCCAGGCAAGGGTCCTAGGCCTAGGACAGGCTCACAGATAAACATACAAAGCCAATTACTTAATTGTAAATACTGGTCTTCAACATCTCCTGTATTTTGTTTTTGTCATAAAAACTGGATCAGGGTAAGTCACTGGTTGAGTGTCATCTAGGAGTCAGTCCTTCTTGGCTCCTCTTCTACAGACTATGAATAGAAAAAGAAGAAACACACAGATTACTCTAAGCATAATGACATAAAACCAAAAGTGTACCTTCAGATAGTTGAAAGGATTTAATTGATCTAAGGTACCAGAAAATTTGTCCCAATTTTGGATTTGTTCATTAAATTTTTGGGTTTGTTGGGACATTGACAATACCTCCTTCTGGAGAGCATCAATATCCATGGTAACATTTTGATGGATAGCGCCTTTACATGTTTCTTTATATCTTCCCAAGGATGCATAGATTTGTTACAAGGCAAGGGAGTTATGCAGAAATGAGTGGCTTTAAAATGGCACTTTAATCCTTGTAATACTAGTAAACTATTTGATCTTCCATCCATACACAGAAGTTTCCAGGCATGTTAAGTGCTGTCTGTAATTTGGCATCTATGTTAGAACCAGTCAAGTCTGGTTCATTATAAATCTCAGGTGGAGAATCTGCCCAAGTAATGGGTCTAAGTAACAGTTGATATAAGGACATAAGTCCAATATTTAGCCCCTGAGAGAGGTGTTATATATACAGATACTGCCAGTAGAGCCATTAAGGTAACCAAAAGATTTTTAGAGTTTGGTGGAATTCCCTTTTTGGTGACTATATCTCTAGCCTCATGAATCACTGGATGTCATTCCTCTCTCGTTCTCTTGGGGAAGATGGAGGTCAATTTTCTGGATGATTTGCAGGTCTCTGGGAGCCCAAGTTGACTGAGCCATCACACAAGGCTCTCTCCAACATTGGCCTTATTTCCTTCCAGGGTCACATATTTTTCAAGGATTTTTCACCTGTTAAAACACAAGCATAACCTTGCTTCCACATTATTAGCAGTATTGTTCCTTTAAAGTTTAAACTAAGCACAGAAAAGGCAAAACATGTTCTATCTGTGGTAAAAAGAGGAATGTTAAAAAAGCAAAAGGAAGAACGTTAAATCAATTATAATAAGAGGTGAGTCTATAGGAACTGCAGTTGGATTTGGCAGTCCTGGTTGTAGTGGCCCCATAGGAAATAAGTAAGCATTTACAGCTCTTACATCTTGGAACAACCTCCATTTGCCTGACTTTTTTGTAATAACAAAGACAGGCATATTCCATGGGCTAACTGAGCTTTCAAAATGTCCTAGGTGTAATTGTTCTTTAACTAACTTGTGTAATTGAGTTAGCTTTTCCTTCTTAAGGGACTGTTGATCTACCCAAATAGGCTCCTTAGTTTTTCATCATAAAGGCAGAGCTGTTGTGGGGGGAGAAGCATCAATGGCCCTTGTCAAAAAACCCTGTGGATATCTGATACCTTGACTGTTAATTTTAGGTGTAATTTGAACAGCCTCTTTGATTCCTTGTAAGTCTTGTCCTAGTCCTTTATCTTTCTGATATCCCATCTTAATCGTCATTTGTTTAATTTTAGAATTTGAATATATTTGTTTAGTTTCCAAATTGGAACTTGTTTTCTTAGTTTAAAAATCACAATCACTAGTCAGCACTAATTTCCACTTTTGTAACAAATCTCTTCCCCATAAATTGACTAGAGTAGGTGCCACATATGGAAAAAAGAAACATTTTTGTTGTTCTGGCCCCTCATAAGTTAGAGGTTAGGTGCTTTGTAACACATGTTGAGGAGTTCCCAGTCCAACAAGGGATGTAGAGGTTGGGAAACTTTTGTATAAGTTCATGTCAGAGAATTTGCCACAGCAGAATGCTTTGGGGTATGTAGCTCCCTAAACAGCAGGTCTGTCCAGTGTTGATTTATGAATTCTGCCCATGAACAACAGTTTACCAAAAGATAACTTTGTAACTCTGGGGCAAAGAAACATCATGCATATTTCTGAGTGTTTCCCAAAGAAGTGCTCCATGGGAGAAGTTTAAATCGTGATGCAGAATGATTCTGCAGTATTGACAGAAGTGTGGCAACTACCTCATGTGGTTCTTCAGAATGCCCTTTAGGAATGAATGGAAGGAAACAAAGAATTGCAGCTTTTCTAGTGGAAACCCTATAAAACATGGTCAACTTTGGGATAACTTCAGGTGAGATAACTAAGCAGAGATGATCTCTTTGGAGTAAGTGACTCTCAAAGTAATTTAGAATGATCATACTGATTTTTGAGCTTTCTATGGTGAATTGCAGTTTGCACAAAGATGAATTTGCAGCCTTATATCAAGTGCACCCTGCAACTTTCTGAGTGATTTGCCTAATAAGAATTCCATGGGAGAAGTTTAACTGATGGTACCACATCCTTCTGCTCTATTTAAATGTGGAAAGTACTACATACAGTGATGGCAAACATGTATAGCATGGTCAACTTTGGAATAAATTCAGGTTGGAAAAATAAGCATAGTGATGCTTTTTGTATTGTGTGTCCTTCTAAATAAGGGAGGAACACAGTGTTGATTTCTGACTTTTCTCAGGTGAATATCCACTCACACATGCTTGGTTTTACAGCCCTTAGAAATTTGAAGTAACATTCTTCAAATTTCTAAGTGTTTGCCTAATATGAACTTCATGGGAGACATTAACTCATGATCCAGAGTGCTTCTGCGATAATAACGAAAGTGTGGTAACTACATGTATTGTGTTTCATAGACCACCATAAGAATAAACAGGAGAGAATTAATTATTGCTGCTTTTTAAATGGCAAGACTGTGGAGCATGGTCAACTTTGGCAGAACTTAAGGTCAGGGAGTTAAGTGAAACGGAGTTCTTTGGTTTTATGTGATTCTAAATAACTGAGACATACAATATTTTTCATGAGTTTTCTCTTGTAATAGACATTTTGCAAATAAATAGCTTTTCAGCCCAGACACAAAGAAACATGCTGTAACATTCTGTTAGTTTAAATAGATCTTCATGGGAAAAGTTTCACACAAGGTGCAGAATGTTTCTGTCATATTACTGAAATGTGGAAACTACTATGTGTTGTGCTTCACAGTGCTCCATAGAAAGGAATGGAAGGGGGCACAGGCACGGATCAGGAAGCAATATGGACTGCCCTCTGAGGTCCTGATCCCAGGACCTTGGAGGAGAACGAGTAGGACCCCTTGCGGGACCCCCACCCGGCCTGCGTGGCGCAGGCATGGATCAGGAAGCAATATGGACTGCCCTCTGGGGTCCTGATATCAGGACCTTGGAGGAGAACGAGTAGGGCCCCTCCGGGACCACTGCCTGGCCCGCACGGTGCAGGCATGGATCAGGAAGCAATATGGACTGCTTTCTGGGGTCCTGATATCAGGACCTTGGAGGAGAATGAGTAGGACCCCTCACGGGACCCCCGCCTGGCCCACGCGGCTCAGGCACGGATCAGGAAGCAATATGGACTGCCCTCAGAGGTCCTGATCCCAGGACCTTGGAGGAGAACAAGTAGGACCCTTCACGGGACCCCCACCCGGCCATGCGGGCTTGGAATCGGGGACAAACACTAACCCCTCCTCCCCTGTAAGCAACCTGCTGTTTCGGAGGTCTGGCTGGATTAATAGCAACCAAGGAACATCAACCAATCAACCAACTTTTGTTTTGTAGATTTGGCCAGGCCTCTGGGCAGCAACCCAAGCATCTCTTTATAGCAGGCAATGTAGCAAGTATGGGGGATTCTCTTCTGTCTTGTCTTTTATTATTAATAAAATATTTTTTAAAAATTTAAAAAAAGGAATGGAAGGAAAAAAAATATTTGCACAATTTCCAATGGCAATCCTGTGGTATAGGGTCAACTTCGTTATAACTTCAAGAAAGGGATCATCTCTTTGGACTGTGTAGCTCCCTAAGTAACTGAGATGCACAGGTTTGATTTTTGAGTTTTCTCTAGTGAATGACAGTTTACACATAGATGTTTTTGCAGCCTTGGGTGAAGGAAACACTTTAGAATTTTGTTAGTGTTTGCTTAATAAGAACTAGTGAGATGATTAACTCATCCTCTAGAATGATTTTGATGTATTTAAGTGTAGAAATTACTATACATAGTGCTGTATAGTACCCAATATGACTGAATGGAAGTAATTGAATAGATGCATAGCTTTTGATGGTAAGCAGGTATAGCATTGTCAACTTCAGTATTACTTCAGACCAGAGATCTAAGTACAATTTTTTTGGATGTATGATTCTAAATAACAGATGTTCTGTGTTGATTTCCAAGTTTTCACTGGTGAATGGCAGGTTGCACAGTGACTACTTTGCAGCCCTGGTTTAAAGAAACATCCTGCAAATTTCTGAGTGGTTTCCTAAAAAAATTTGATGGGGGTAGTTTAATTTATGGTTCAGAATGATTCTGCTCTATTTATAGAAGTGTGGACACTGCCATATGTTGTGCTTTAGAAATAAAAGGAAGGAAATGAATAGTTGTGGAATTTCTAATTGAAGCTGGTAGAATATGCTCAACTTTTTTAGAACTTCAGGTTAGAGAACTAAGATCAACTGAACTCTTTCATGTGAGGCTGTCTGACTAACTGAGATGTACTGTGTTGATTCTTGAAATTAGTGTGCTGAATGTTTGCAATTAGTTGGCTGTGCAGCCCTGTGGCAAAGAAGCACACTGTAACTTTCTGAATGTTTACCTCATAATTACTCCATGGGAGAAATGGAATTCATAGCCAAAAATGATTGTACTGTATTTACAGAAGTGTGGAAACAACTATATGTTGTGCCTTGTATTGACACATATAAATGAATGAAGAAAATTAATTGTGTCATAAATTCAGATAGCAAGCATGTAGACCACAGTCAACTTTGGTTCAATTTGAGGTTTAAGAAGTTCAAGGTACAGCTGAACAGTTTGGAAAGTATGACCCTGTAAAAAATTGAGGGGTATAGTTTTAATTTCTGAATTTTGTCTGGTTACTGGCTATTTGCACATAGATGGCTTAGCAACCAGAGGCAAAGAAACACCTTTCAATTTTTCTGAGTGTTCAGTTAGTAAAAACTCCTGGTCCAGAAGAATTCTGCTGTATTTACTTAAGTGTATAATCTACTGTATGTTGTTCTTCATGTTGTCCCAAGGTACTAAAGAGAAGGAAATGAATAGCTGCATAATTTATGCTGGCAAGTCTGTGGAGTATGGCTAATTTCAGTGCAACTTTAGGAAAAAGAACTAAGTTGAGTTCTTTGGCATATGTTACTCTCAAATAAATGAGATGCATAATGTTGATTTCTGATTTTTCACTTTTCAATGGCAGTTTGAACATAGTTTTGTGGCCCTTGTTTAAGGAAATATGCAAATTTCTGAGTGTGTGACTATTAACTCCACGGGAAAAGTTTATATCATGGTATAGAATGATTCTCATATATATACAAAAGTTTGGAAGCTGTATGCTCTGCTTCACAGTACCTCATAGGAAAGAATAGATGGAAATGAACAGATGCAAAATTTCTAATGGCAAGGTGTTGGATCATGGTTAGCTTCAGTATAGCTTCGTGTCAGAGAACTAAGCACTACTACTGAACTCTTTGGAGTACTTGTCTTTCTTAAAACCTCAGAGTTGATTTCTGAGTTTGCTCTGGTAAATGGCAGTTTGTTTATAGATGGTTTTGGAGCACTGAATCAAGGCAACACACTAACATCATCTGAGTGTTTGTCTAAAAGCAACTCCATGGGTAAAGTTTAACTAATGGTCCAGAATGATTTTGCTGTATTAAATTTGGAAAGTACTATATGTATTCCTTCACAGTGTCCCATAGAAATGACTGGAAGCAAATGAAGAATTGCACAACTTCTGATGGCAAGCCAGCAGAGATAAACCAACTTCAGTATTATTTCAGGAGAGAGAAGTAAGCACAGCAGAAGTCTTTGTGGGGTGTAACTCTCTATATAACTGACATGTTTAGTGTTGAGTTTTGAGTTTTCTCTGGTGAAGGGTAGTTTGCACATGGATGACTTTGCAGTCCTAAGGTGATTGGGGACCTGGCCTAGATCCCCAACCTCTCTAATGAGTGTACAGCAAAGGCTTAGATAAATGAGACAAATGGTATGCTTTTAGGGCTCCAGGAGGGTCAAAGCCACTACAGAGTTCTTGACTCTGTAGCTGAGATGAGGGCTAAGACAAAGAGCTTCTCTGGATCACCTGTATTTGTTTTCATTGTGAATAAAGAGAGGGGATACTGAGGGAGGTGCTAGAACTGAGCAGGACTTGGGAGTCACTTCAAGGACATCTCCAAGTAGGAAAAAATGCCAGAAAAGGAGACCTATCTTATCTCAAAGAGGACATTTGTGATGGAACTGAGATGCCTGCAGAGTAAGATACCTGCAGGGCAGTCTTGATTAACATAATTGATTATGGAGCCAAGATGTCCTCAGCTGTAACCTTCTTTACCTTGCCCTTTGAGGTATCTCTGACCTCATCAGCCACTACAGGCCTCAGTCAGGACCAGTGATTCATAGAGGTTCACTTACTATGAATCCACTCCCATCACCAGGCCAAGGGCCTAGTCCTAGGACACGCTCACAGATAAATAAAAGGCCAATTAGTAAATTTTAAATCCTGCTCAGAGACACTTCATAGTGGTCTCCAACAAAGGCAAAGAAATGCGCTGCAAATTTCTGAGGGTTTGTCTTATAAGAATGCCATTGGAATGTGTGGTTCTTTAAATAGCAGATACACTGTGCTCATTTCTGAGCACTAGCTAATGGCATTTTGTTCATAGATGACTTTATATTCCAAAAAACAAAGAAACTTTTTGAGAGCATGTGTTGTAAGAACTTCGTGAGGGAATTTTAACTTGTGATCCAGAGTTATTCTAATACATTTAAAAGTGGAATATACTATATGTTTTGCTTCATAGTACCACATAGGAATGAATGGAATGAAATGGATAGTTGCAAATTTGGGGTATCAAGCCTGTTGAGCAAGTTTAGCTTTGGTATACATTCAGGTGTGAGAGCTAACTGCAGCTAAAGTCTTTCGAGTATGTGACTCTCCTAATACCTGAGATTCAGAATGTTGATTTTTGAGCTTTCTCTGGTGAATGCCACTTTGCCCATAGATTACTCAGGAGTCATAGGGCAAAGAAACATTCTGCAACTTTCTGAGGTTTTAGTGCATAAAATGTCTACTGGAGGAATTTCAATCATTGTCCAGGATGATTGTGCTGTATTTGCAGAAATTTGAAAACTACACTAAGATGTCTTTCATAGTACCCAATAGTAATGAATGAAGAAAACTAGTAGTTTCACATTTTCTGATGACAAGCCTATAGACTGTAGTCAACTTCAGTATAATTTCAGATCAATGAAGTAAGCACTGATGAATACAGGAGTTTGTGGCCACAGGAGTTTGTGGGTTTCTAAGTAGCTTGTCTGTACAGTGTTGAGTTCTGTTTATTTTCTGCTGACTGTTAATTTGATCATAAATGGCTACCCAGCCATGGAACAAAGGAACATCATACAACTTTCTGAGTGTTGGCTTAATAAGCAATCTATTCTAAAAATTTAATTCTTTGTTTAGTTTAATTTTAATTTGAATAAAACAATAATAAAACAAATTGAAACAGTGATAAGACATTAGGAAATTTACAATAGTTGTAATAATGCATATTGTCTTCTAAATAGTTAGGCGTTAGGCTTGCAAAGTCAAATCAAGCAATATGGTTTTTCAGAATCAGTTGGTTGCTCATGTTGGGGGAGAGTTGTTCCTCTCTCCCTAGCCCACATGCTGACTGGTTCAGAAGTGGGGATTTAGCTTCCTTCCTTGTTCTCTGTGGTATGCACTCCAGCTAAATGCTTAACTCTTGATTCAGAATGATTCTGTTGTATTTAACAAAGTATGGAAACTACTATACATTGAGCTTGAGATTAATTGTGTCCCCAGAGAATGAATGAATGGAAATAAATAATTGCACTTTTTCTGATGGAAAGCCTGTAGAGCATGGTTAATTTTGGTGCAACTTCATGCAAGAGAAGTAAACTCAATTGAATTGTTTGGAGTGTGTGACTCCCTAAATGAGTGATATGTACAGTGTGTATTTCTGAGTTTTCTCTTACAAATGTCAGTTTGGGTATTGGCAGATTTTCAGCCTTGGGTCAAAGAGATGTCCTGCAACTTTCTGTTTGTCTAATAAGAACTCCATGGGAGAATTTAAGTCATGATTCAGAATGATTCTACTCTATTTAAGTATAGAAAGTATTATTTGTAGTGCTTCATAATGTCCAACAAGAATGAATGGAAAGAAATGAGTATTTGTATGCTTTCTAATGGCTGATCTGTAGAGCATAGTCAATGTTAGTATTACGTCTGGTCAGAAAACTCGGTGCATATGCAAAGTTTGGCATATGTGACTCTCTAAATAACTGACATACACAGTTTTTATTTCTGAGCTTTCTCTTGTAAATTATTTGCACATAGCCTGTTTTGCAATCCTATTTCAAAGAAATTCCCAGGAAATTTCTGAGAATTTGCCTGATAAGAACTTCATGGAAGAAGTTTAAATCAAGGTTCAGAATTGTTTTGCTATACTTACAGATGTGAGCTACATGCTATATGTTGTACATGCTATATGTTTTTTGCATTTTGTGACCTGAACACCAAAGCAGCCAGCTGTTGTTCACTATCTTCCTTTATATTATGCAGCTGGTCAGCTTGTCACACAAGGCCATTTGTCTCTCAATTTGCATAGCAGATGAGAGAATAAAAGAAAAAAATAAACCAGCCAAGCCATCAGCCTTACCATTTTATGGTAATGAGGAAGGATTTTTTCTAACATTTTCAAAATTTGCAAGAACCCTTCAAGATCCAGTTTTCCAGCCCTTTGAGGACTTTTGTCAAGAAGGTGGTTATGGGTAGCCATCATGAGGTTGGGGTCATTTATCAGTCATTTCCTGGCAGTCTCCTTTGCCTTTGGGCACTGTTTCAATAGCTACTATAGGACCATTTATCTCAATGTCCCAAAGTAAGTTGATTGCCTCCCTGATTAAGAAGGCAATTGCAGCAAGTCCCCACAAAAAGGGAAGACATTATTTTGACATGGAAGCCAATGTTTCAGAGGTAGGTAACTGGTCTTTCCCAGGGACTAAAAGTTTGACTAAGCACATAGAATTCTGAACACTCCAAAGTGGTGAGGGCATTCACAATGGTATTGGCAGCTTGAAGATCATGAACTGAATTTATAGGAAGGGGAGGTACATTTGAGCAGTTTGACAGTCTACCACAGTGACCAGTTATGTATCACAATGACTACTCATTTCTAAGAGGCAGAAGCAACCAAATCTGGATCAGTAACTATTTTCTGGGCAACTAACAAACTGAAGCATACTGACTGGGGGCATTAGTATTGTAGTGGGCTTAATTATTATAATTTTGAATGACCAACAGTCATCCAGAAACCATCTGTGAGGTTCTTGGGGACTGGGCCACTGCACTGATTGACCTGCCAACACCTGAACATCTTTGAGGCCTATGGGGACTGGAAGTCTGTTCAAAGTGACCAGCAGTCATCCAGAAACATTTTGTGAGGCTCCTGGAGATTGAGAAGCTGTGCTGAGTGGCCTGTCCACACACAGACTGCTTCTCTGGGGCATTCTTGGATCAGGTGTCTGTGTCCAGTTACTGCAGTTGTTGGGAGCCAATAAAGCTGAAAATTGAACACACATGCAGGGCTATGGCATGGCCAGGGCATGACTAACCTGAAACCAAAGAGACACCTTAAAGGGCAAGATAAGGCCAAAGCTTAAGACATCTGGATTCAACCCCAATTGATGAGATAGAAACTGAAGCCACACACATCTCATTCCTGCTGTGTTTTCTACCACAAATGTTATTGTGGAGATAAGACAGTTTTTTTAAAATTAGCATAGAATACCATTTGGAGAAGTCATTGAGGTGATGCTCCAGGTTCTGCTCAGATCCCACCCTTTTCACAGTATCCCATCTCCTTTTTTAAAAAGACCTAATAAATAATATGGGCCACCCAGAGAAGCTCTTTGTCTCAGCACCCAGAGTCTCAAAGTCTACTAGAGGGTTTTGATACTCTCTAAAATCACACCACTTATCTCATTTATTTAAGCCTTTGCTGTACACTAGTTTGGGAGATTGGGGATCTTGGCCAGGTCCCAGATAACTAGCACCTGCACAGGGACCTGAAACCCTTGGACTAGAAATTTTAACCTGAACAAGTAAGTCTACTTAGAGTGGAAAGTGTGACAACAGAGAAGGCCTTCACAAGAAGGAAATGTCACCAGGGATACCTGGAACGGAAATGGAAGAACACAAGTGAGTCTTCCTGCTGTGAACAAGCCATACTCCTGCTGGGAGTATAATGGGGCAAAGTTTTCAGTGGAGGAGCAAAGGTACAGACAGCTGCTCCAAGGCCTGCTTAAATGTTCAGAGGTTTGTGTGCCAAAGACCTAGAAAAATGTTGCAGGAGGTAATTAATAATTGGGAAAGAGTTGGAAATAATCTTTAAAAGGCATACAGCACAGGAAAAATCATTTCTCCAGGATGTTCTCAGTTTAGAATATGGTTTGTTCAGGTTTGAGTCAGTTACAGAGCTCACAGTCAATAGCTTCTGAATTGGACATGGAGCAAATAAAAGCACTCCAAGTTGAGGCACCTGTTGCCAAGGCAGAATCCTTGGAGGTATTGCCTCAGCAGGAGCTGGAGTCTTCATAAGGGACATCCCATATGGCTCTATCCAGAAAGTGACAGGTTTTAAGGCCACAAAAGGGGAAAATTTTGGCACTCCTGCTTGCTTCCCATTTGGAACTGAAAGAGGTGCTAATAATCATAAGTATTTTTTTCATATGTCTTTGAAATATAAGTGCTAAAATATCTTTAAAAATTATGGTTAACAATGGAGCCCAAAGTCCATTTACTGCAGGACTCTTACAAAATGTTTTGGATATGTATCAGTTGACACTTTATGATATCAAACATCTGATGCAAGCATGCTTGTTTCCTGATCAGTGCCTTCATTTTGATGTAAAGTTAAAAACTCCTGTTTTGGAGCAGGCTCAGAGAAACAGAACGGGTCCTAATCCATGTACAGCAATAAATGAGGAAATGCTTTCTGGGAAAGGAATATATGTGCCACTTGGGGAACAGAGTCAATGTAATGATGAGATATTTTCACAATTGGCAGATTTAATAAAAAGAACATAGACAATTATTTCAGATTGTGGAGCTCCTGTGCAGCCCTTTTTCCATATTCTTCAAGGACCCCAATAACCTTTTACTCAATTTGTGGTTAAATTACAAGAAACCATTTGTAGACAGTTTTCAAGCACAAAAGCTGGAAACATTTTAACTCCACAATGACCATATGAGAACACCAATCAGGACCGTAAGTACCCTTTAAATCCTGTAAAATCAACTAATGATTTAACAAAATAGATTTGAGCTTGTCAAAATATTGGAACTGAATTATATAAGACAACCATAATGGCTCAAGTTATGGCTGGTGCAACAAAAGCAAAAGGAAGCAATGTAAATTTTTTTCCTGTGGGAAAATGGAACATATTAAAAAAATCTCAGCATTCTTGCCATATCTAATAGGACAGATGCTGTAGCTGCAGCAAGTCAAGGAAGCAATGCCTCTGGTGTGGAGGACTTGGGTTCCATGCCTGGACTTTGTCCAGGATGCCAAAAAGGGAGCTATTGGGCCAAATATTGTCATTCTAAATTCCTTAAGGATTGTACACCTTTGCCCAAAATAATGAGATGAGGCCAGCCAAACAATAGAAAAAAATAACCTACCAGTCAGAATGTCAGTCAACTTTACACAGTGCAAACACACCAGCAAGGTCAACAACAGCATCAAAAGTGGCTCCCTAGAAAGACGTCAACTCACTCATCAGGAGAACAATTCAAAGTGCAGGATTAGATCTTCATGCAGCTTGCAGAATCACTCTCATCAGAGGTAGCCAGCCTACCCCAGTTCCCACAGGAATTTGTGGTCTCCCATCTGAAGGAACAGTTGCAGTAGTACTGGGAAAGGCTGATCTGAGTCTAAAAGGAATAACTATTGGGCCAAGTGTGATCAGTGGAGTTTGTAGATATGATATACAAGTTCTTACATGTGCTATGGATCTATTTTTTTTTTAAACAGGGAGACTACGTGGCACAGTCAGTTTTGTTACCTCTAGATATGCCTTGCTTTTTGAAATATAGACAGCTGAGGAGGGAACAAGACCCTCAGAGCAAGTCTACAAAAAGAGAGATTTATTTTACATAGGAAGTGACTAAACACGGACCTATGTGTTTTATAAAGATTGGTGGAAAATGTCTTGAAGTTTTAATAGACACAAGCATGGATGTGTCTGTAATTGCATTAGAATAATGACCTATTATGTGGCTGACACATAGGGCTCCTACATTTCTTATTGGGCTGGGAACGCCTCAACATGTGTTTAAAAAGTGCCTCACCACTGCCCTAATAACGGCCAGACCAACAAAAGGATTTCTTTTTAACATACATGGAACCTATTCCAGTTCATCTGTGGGGAAGAGATTTGTTACAAAGACTGAAATTAGTACTGACTAGTGATTCTCATTTTAAAACTAAAAAAAAGTTCTAATTTGGAAACTAAACAAATAGATTCAGATCCTAAGATTAAACAAATGATGACTAAGATGGAATATCAAAAAGACAAAGGAGTAGGAAAAAACATATAGGGAGTCAAAGAGCCTGTTAAGTTTTTATCTGAATGCTGCCTGGCAGGTGAAAGGCTGTAAGTTCAATCTCTGATATATATCTATATATCTATATCTATGTCTATATCTATATCTATAATCTATCTATCTATCTATATATATATATATCTCCTGAAAATGACAGGCATGGTTTCAGATATCAACAGGATTTTTGACAAGGGCCATTGATGCTTCTCCCCCTACAACAGCTCTGCCCTTACAATGGGAAACTAAGAAACCTGTCTGGGTAGATCAAAGGCCCCTTAATAAGGAGGTGCTAACTCCGTTGCACAAATTAGTTGAAGATCGATTGCAGCTAGGGCATTTAGAAAACTCAGCTAGTTCCTAGAATAATCCTGTCTTTGTTATTCTGAAAAGATCAGGTGAGTGGAGGTTTCTACAAGATTTAAGAGCTGTAAATGCTTGCTTACTTCCAATGGAATGCTGCAACCAGAACTGCCAAATCCAATTACAGTTCCCAAAGACTGGCCCTTCATCATAATTGATTTAAAAGATTGTTTTTTCAACATTCCTCTTTTTCCTGCAGATAGGCCAACTTTGCTTTTTCTGTGCCTAATTTAAATTTTAAAGAACTATTTGATGGTCTTTATGGGTCACATTACCTCAGGAATGAGAAATAGTCTAACCTTGCATCAGCTTTTTGTCCAGCAAGGCTTACAGAAAGTTAGACAGAATTATCCTTCCTCATATATAGTCCATTGTATGGTTGATGTGCTGCTGGCAACTCCAATTAAAGAACAATTACATAATTTATTTACAGAAATGAAATGAGAGTTAATATCCTTTGGTCTCTGCATTGCTCCCACAAAGAACAGTTGGCAGCCCTTACTATTATCTGGGAACACTAGTGACTCACATGGCAATAAAACCAAAAAAACTACAGATACACCAATATCATCTAAAAACTCTAAATGACTTTCAAAAATTATTAGGAAATATAAATTGGATAAGGCTAATGTTTGGCATTCCTACTTATCAATTAAAACACTTATATAGTACTTTACAGGGAGATTCACCTATTGATTTCCTTTGTAATTTATCTACTAAGGCTGAAAAAGAGTTCACTTTTGTTGAAAAAAATCCTACAATGATGTCAGGATTTGAGAATAAATACAAATCATTCTCATATTCTTTACATCCTAAATACTCCTCATTCTCCTACAGGTTTCATAGGTGACTCTCCAGGTCCTGCTCAGATCCCACCCTTTCCTTAGTATACTCTTTTTCTTCAAAGACCTAATAAGTATGGGCCACCCAGAGAAGCTCTTTGTCTCAGCCCCAGAGTCTCAAACTCTACTACAGGGTTTTGATCCTTCTGAAGTCCTAAAATCACACCACTTGTCTCATTTATTTAAGCTTTTGCCATACCCTTACTTGGGAGATTGGGAATCTTGGTCAGGTTCCTAATATGTAGTAATCTGGGAACACTTGGTAAGGCTCTTGGGGACTAGGCACCTGCACCCAGGGGCCTGCACACACCTGGGAACCCTTGGTGATGCTTTCAGGGATAGGAAGCTGCACACAGTGATCACCCACACCTAGCAACTCTCAGTAAGGTTCACAGGGACTGGGAAGCTGCTCCCTATTACCCACCCACACCTGGGAACCATTTCTGAGGCCAATAAGGACAGGGAGCCAGTCATGTGGGAAGACTAAGGCCTACTAGGACCAGACGTCTGCACCCAATGGCCCAACTACAACTAGGAAGTACCTCTGAGGCCTGTAACAACAGAGAATCTGCACCTAGAAATTTGCAGCCATCCAATAACCCTCTGTGAAACCCACAGGGACCTGATATCTATGCCCAGTGATCCAGAACCAACAGCAACCCTCAGTGAGGGACCCTATGGGACAGTATAAGAGACAATTTGAGTGACTCCCCTTGAATGGAGGACAATTGCTTAAACGTTGATCGTATTTTCTTTCTCTCTTCAATAGTCTCTAAGTATTGCAGATAAGGCAAATGAGGTACTGGTATGTAATCTCTAAAACCATTAGACAGTCTCCTATTTCCTCACATATTTCTCTCTATAAAAGATATGAGCACAGTGGAATGGCAAAGTCAGTCAGCTTCAAGAATATCAGCTGGGTATGAACCTCAAAATAAAAAGGTTGTGAGTCCCTAGGGCAAAAATGTTTACATATCAGAAACTGAAGACTTGTGGACAGAACCAGGGTCAGGTCTGTGTCACTTGCGGAGCCCAGCCTAGCTCCCTGGGACTGGGAGGCCTTGCCCCCACCTAGTTAAGGAGGAGGCTCCACCCGCATGCCCTGGGAGGCCACCCTTCCTTGCTGTGCACGGGACGCAGCCTACCGGGTCCCGTGATCCTGCATGCCACAAGAATCAGTGCAAACCTCAGGGGAAGGTCAGCCAGCCTCGCAGGACACAGAGCTACAAAGATTCCAGAAGAAAATGACAAAATGAAAGACCAAGAGGCAGTCTCAGTCCCCCAGCCCACAAAGAACAAACCCAAGAGATACTGAAATGGAAGACAGTGGGAGTCACACAAATGGACTTTCTGAAATGATAGAAAATGCAATAAAGAAAGAGCTTGATGAAGCTATAGAGAAATTCAAATCAGAAATATTCTCTCAGCTAAAAAATGAAATGAGAATCATTATTAAAGAAATGTTGTGTGTATCTAAAGAAGAGCAAGATAAAAACATAGAAGAACTTAAGAAAATGATCAAAACCTTGAAGGAACAATATAAGACACAAACAGAATGCATGAAACAGATGCAAAGGGAAATGCAAGAAATGAAAAACTCCATGGAAAGTTTGAAAAAC